>PVIR01015375.1:0-38396 GCA_004026965.1 Petromus typicus
GTTACAACATACTGTCCATATAAAGATATATACTTTTGCATATCTCACTGCTACTGAAACCACTAGTGTCCTGTAACTGTTAGGCTATTGCAGTGTAATCGCTGTGTTCTTAGTGGCACATCAAGTTAAAACCACAGAGTCAGTGAAATACTGAGTTTGTACACATAAGAAAAAGGAAATACTCACATCGCTGCAGGGAGGGGCCTTGAGACCCCTCAGAAGCACGCAGCTCTTGGAAATAGAGCTGGGCCTCCCTTGTGAGAGGACGAATTGAGTCTCTCCACCAGCCTTTCCAGGGTGTACCTCAGAGGTTTCTGAGGCACCAGGGGTAAACTGATCTCCTTGAACTCCGCCCAAGGGGTTAGAGAGCTGACCGGAAGTGCACGGGGTGGGGTGGGGAGGAAGCGCCACAGTGCAGGTGGTGCGGAGGGAGTGTGGGCGCTGGGGCAGGAGGGTGGAGCATGGCAGGCTCCTTCCCCTCCACCTTCTGCTTACCTTTCTCCCCACCCTCTTTTCCTCTCCGTAATTTCCTTGCTGTGTAAGATCTTTCTGTGCCTTTGGTCCTCTGTTCAGTAGAATGGTAAGGTCATGTATAGCATTTGTTGTCCTCCAAAATGCTACAGAACAGTTATATCACGCATATAAAAGTAAACTTCCACTGAAGGACTTCTCTGAATGCCAGCTAACTCTTAGCTAAAGAGGAATCAGGCTTTGTGAGTGCTATTTCTTCCAGCTTCCACCAAGTCCTGTCCCAAAGGCACTTTGCAAACCTCTGTCCTGCTGCCATGTTACTTTCTCCTCTTTATACATACGGCACAGCTACCGCTTGTGCAGCAGCCTCCCCTGGCCCGTTAGCTCGGATCCCACCTTACCAGCTTTCATAGAACTTTCCAGAACGGCAATTGTGAATGGGAGCGGGCAGGGACATGGATGTGCTGACCCAGGCTGGGGAGACCTTGCCACTGAGAGGACTGCAGCTCACTGCTAGGCCGCGGCCTGGTACTTTGCATGTGCAGCAAGACTTAGGGCTTTCTGTTTCCTCTCAGGAAAACAGCACAGAGGTCAGGATCGATAAGCTTGGTGCTGAATTCTTTTCATCTTCTGACTGTCGCTCCAGTACATTTCCCATCATTTCTTCAGTGGTTGAATAGCTCTTTTTTTAACCTCCAAGAGGCTCAGACAACCCTCACCGATGCGTGTGAGCTACTCAGCAGACTAATAATTTGATGCTTCTTTAAACAGATGCCAAAAATATTGTGGATAAATGGATTTGTGCCTAAAAATTTTTTTACGCAGAATGCTTAAATAGTAATTTATTTCCATTGGCAGAAGCCGACCCAGCACCTTGAAACACGTTTGTGACACTGTTTCTTTGCATTCTCTGTTCTGTGTGTAGTTTTCCTATCGGATCTTCCAAACGGGAATCTCCTGGGAAGCCGGTGAAAGGCTCCCAGGCGGAGGCAGCACTTCAATGGCTGGTGATGGCAAACTGGTGAGGAAAATTAGATGAGATTTAAAAAATGTCCACTTGGTGGCGCTGTGCACTTAGGTGGAAGTGGGATTGCCTTAGCTGCAAGTTATTCGAGGGATGCTGCAGAAGCTCTTAAAGTTAATGCCTAGACCACTCCCCTCCTCCTTCCTGCCCAGGGCATCACTGCATCCAGGTCACAGTGGGATGTTTGCCGCTCACCCGCAGGACTGGACATTTCCAGGAGCTCTGACTGTCAGGATTCTAGAGACACTGCTTCAGTGCTCTCCTTCCTGCGACTTTGTGTAGTCATTACAGGAGTCGTCAAGGCAGCTGAATAGAAATGGCTACCAGAGCTGGGAGTTTAACTTCAAAGCCCGTGCTGAACTCACACAAGGCTACGTGTTCAGTCTCTAGCACCAAAACCAAAGCAAACCTCCAAAAGCAAAAGGAAAGCAGCGAAACCAACAGAAAACCTCCCCAAACAAAAAAGAAAGGTTGTGGGAACCCTCCCAGTTTGATTCAGCAGTTGTGGTATTGGGATCATGTATTTGTTACCTATGGATGCAAAATAAGTCACCTCAAACCTTAGTGCTCAAAGTGACATTCTAACTTACACAGTTCTGGGAGACCAAGAGTTTGCGAGTAGCTTATTTGGGGTGTTTCTGTCTGTTTCTGTTGCTATAACTGAATGCCATAGCCTGGGTAACTCGTCAGTGCTCTCAGCTGGTTTGTTCACAGTTCTGGAGCCAGGGCAGCCGAAGAGCATGTGCCGGCATCCGCTGCGCACCCAGGACTTCCGGCTGGTGCTGGGGGCTGAGGCCTGCACGTGCCGAGGAAGAGCGAGACTGCTTCCCGTTGATACAGCCACTAACGCCATCCTGGGGTCCCACCCTCACCGCCTTGTCTAATGCTAATTACCTCCCAAAGGCCCCTCCTCCAAACGCCATTGACATATGAATTTGGGGATGTGGTTTCCAACACGTGAATTCTTGGGGGACACTTTCAAATCACAGCAGTGGTAGTAAGGTTTAGATCTAAAACGTCCCTTCAGGTGTCTTGTGCTCAGAGGTGGGACCTGGTTGGAAGCGGCTGGTTGCTGGGGTGTGACCGGGAACAGCGCTCGTTCTAATCCAGCTCTTCCCTCCGCCTTCTGCTGCCCAGAGAGACTCGGCTTGACTCACCGCCAGGCCTGGACTCCCACAGCCCCTGCCCTGCTCGCTGGGTCATGGACAAGCGTCTGCAGTCGGATACGTTGGGTTTTGCTTTTCTGAGGGGGATTGAAACTACTTTTAATGCCACCAGAGTCTCTGTCAAATTAAAAATGTAACACTTTGTCTCTATTTCTGTCTCTTGCACTCAACTACAAGGTCTTGAAGGCAGAGACTTCACCATGTAGTCCCCCAGATAGTAATCTGTGCTTGTTCAGTGAGTGAACCCAAAGCGTTTGAAAATAGCATCTATGTAAAGGGCATCGAGGCCTTGGAAAGAGGTCGTGTTTCTCGCGTTTTACCCCGTTTAACTCTACAACAACCAGCAGGGAGTGCTCTTCTTACCTCCGGTTTCCAGACTAGGATCAAGCCGAGGGAAGTCAGGTAACCTGCCCAGAAACACACAGCCAGGCGGAAATGATGAGTCAGGGTTTGAAGCTGAGCATGTCCAATTCCCAGGCTGGCATCTTACCCTTTCCGTTACTAGGGAACCATGGCTGCTTGTTACCACAGAGCCGAGAGCGCTGGCAGGGAGCGGAGAGAGGAGGCTGATGGGTAGGCGGGGGCTGCACCGTGAAGAATCTTTGTTCAGTGACTTATTTTGCAGACTACTGGCAGCTGAGGAGGCTGAAAACGTTCTCAGGCGAGCATTTACAAGCTTCCTCGCCTTTCAAAACATACAAACAGTTTGCTGCATTTCCACAAGAGGGCAGGCGCTGGCAACAGCTGAGCACTCTAGTGGGAAACTGATGCGAGAAACTTGGCTCAGTCTTCTTTTCCTGGTGGGGCTTCTGCTGAGCGCTCAGAGTAGATCCAGGATCGATCATCCCTGCTGTACTGAGGAGCAGCTGCGCTTCGAATTGCTGCCTTTCCTTCCCACTCTGCCCTCTTGTCTCTTCCTCTGTGGCCTTTTCCTCTCTCCTTCTTGTTTACTTTCTTTACTGAAGAGAAAACAGTTGAAGCAGTAGATGCTGCCTACGTATCACCAATTAGCAGCCTCCAAATTGTCCTTTATGCTACATCTCCGGAGTCCAGTCCGTATGAAATAACCACGCTACACAGGCAAATGGTGGTCACAGCCACCACAACTGTAGACAGTGCCAGTGTCTGCCAGCTGCTAGGAGAAGGTCTTGTCCCTGTCATTATGTGTCAGGAGTCTCGGCATGGGTCCCCTCGCCTCTGCATGCTTAGAAAATGATGAATTATTTCAATTTAGCGAACCTAACCTTTACGGAGGTGTGTCAGGTTTGGTGCTGTGGGATCGAGCATTTGTTATTTCACTGAATCTTCACGTTAATAGCCTGAGATAAGTGGGATTTTCTGTTCTTACAAATGGGACCCTTGAGTTTCAGTGAGATTGAGGCACAGCGTCCTAGGAATAAGGCCTTAAGCTTTGGACACTGTGTTAGTATTTGTTCCAGTCCTCGGAGGGCAAGATTTTTGCCTCATCAAGCAAGAGGTCAGAAGAGCCTGGCTGGAACTGTGTCGGGCACTGAACCTTGGTCAGGGCATCCTCAGGGTATCAGATGTCCCCGTACCAGTCTCAGAAAGTGCTCTTTAGAGCACTCCACTGTCTTGAGTTGGGAACAGGTGTCCGTAAAAATGGGTTCCACCACTTAGGAAAAGTGAAAATCAACAAATCTCCTATCTGTCTGTCTGTCTATCTATCCATCCATCTGTCTGTTAGTCATCTGTCCACTCATCCATGCACCCACTCACCAACCAGCCATCCCTCCTCCACTCCCTCCCTTGTGCAACTTCTCAGAGCCTTTAAGATGCGCACTGGGAATCGCCATGCAGGGGATACCCTTGGGGATCAATATCTGGACAGACTGTGCCTGGCCCTGAGCCAGGCCTCTGGGGATGCATGAATAAATGTACAAATGGATGGGTATTATAGATGAAGGACTGCAGGAGTTTCAGAGGGGAGGAGGGACTTACCTGACCGACATGTAGCCCAGGACTATGGCAATGACCAAGTCGCAAAGCATGATGAACGTTTACTGTGCTAGTAGCTACCCTTTCCTAAATACTCGCTGTGTGCTAGGCTTGAGGCTACTTCCTTTTATTATCTTTTTAGTTAAAATGAAATAGAGAAATAAAACAAGGTACTTTGCAGGTTTGCTTGGTAGAGCTAATCATTACAAAGCCATCATAATAACTTGACAAAGATTTAACCTAACCCAAGATCATAATATGAAAGACTGAGGGCCTGTTGGCCATCCAAACCACTCAAAATACTGGCAGTTAATGGTGGGGCTATGCATAATTAGATACCAGCAGTGTGCTGCTCTTTCCAAAATGAAGCTTTTGCACTGGATGTCAATCTTGCCCTTCTTTGGGGAACCAACACTGTATTCCTCCTTGTTAAGGGAAAGCAAGCAGCCAGGTTAAATTCTAATTAAATGTTACCATTGTTATTCAAAAAATAACAGCTTAGTGTTGGTGTCAAATTGACTTTTATCAGTGGATGGAATTAGAACAGTTAGTCATTTTAGGCTGTCTGATACATGTGCATACTGCAGCCTGAAAAGCCTTCTTTGACTTTATAAGTGGAGTTGAAACAAAGAGAATTAGTATGGTGAAGATGTAAATGAGGGTGTCACTTAGCACAAGGAAAGGATTATACTGTCTCTGTTTTGCTTTGAGCCTCTCCCAAGGCTTTGTGAGCAGGGCAGGCATTTTTGTGTGCTGCGAATCTGAACGTGACTTGTGGGATAGGTGACATTTCATTGTCATGGGAACTGAGATGTCTCTGGATGGGCAGCTGTGTAGGAAAAGGAGCGCCTTTCCCAAGAGCTGGGAAGGAAATTTGGAGTTTCGACAGAGCCTGAGCCGAGGATGAAGCAGCAGTCTTGTTAGGATGGGAAGTAAACTTCAGGTGAAGTCTGACGTAAGTACACCGGCGGAGGGGCTGGAGGTGAGTGTGACGGTGGGTGTTGGGAGTCAGCAATTCATTCTGATTGTGGATTCATCTCCCTCTGTGTCCATCAGTGGAAGTGAGGCAAGACGGTCATTGCCTTCAGATTCTTAGATTCCAGAATTTAGAACAAGACTAACAATTGTCGTATGAAGAGCTAGCAGCTTCCACATCTCTTATCTTTCAGTTTTCATCCATGTAATCCTGGACAAGGGACTTCATCCCTCAGATTCTCAGCTTCCTCATGTGTAAAATGCAGCACTGATATCTCCCTCACAGGCTTATTGCAGAGATGAAGCCAGAGGCCGTATTAAAATGTGCAGCACAGTGCCCTGAGTACTCAGCCTTTAGTAACCTGCTCACTTCCTCTCCTGACACCATCCCTGATAAAGGATGACTTAGGTCCAGTGCAGAGAGGCTTCCATCTAAAGATGGTCTGTGCTGCTGGATGTGGTGGCTCACACTTGTAATCCCAGCTCTCAGGAGGCAGAGGCAGGAGGACTGCTGTGAGCTCAAAGCCAGCCTGAACTATCTTGGCAAAAAAAAAAAAAAAAAAAAAAAATCCATGTTCAGCCTAGGCAAAAGCTGAGGGATTTTGTCTCTGCTCACTGGGGTTGACTTCAAGCACACTGGTTAGACATCATTCAATGGTAGGAATGACCTTCTCTGGACAATGCCTTTGTCCTTTCGTTCACTGTCAGTTTTAACTTGCCATTGAATACTGATGTCATGGACTGTATTTTTCCCACAGATGATCCCTGACCACATAGGCAGCATGAATGAGGGTTGGAAGGAGCCAGAAGATCTGGGGTCCACACACTCAAGGACCAGATGCTTAAGAAAGACTTTTTGGTCTTTCTGTGCCTCAGTTTTTACATCTATAATAGATGGAGACCAATTTCTACCTCATAGGATTGTTGTGATAATTAGTTAAATGCAATAATATATTAAAATATAACTATACACTTTAGAAATATATGTTTAAATATTTCATATTGCATATAGAGACATCCAAATCTGTTTACATATGTAATAGTTTAATATATTTATCTTAGTCCATTCATGCTGCTATGGCACTATACCTGAGAATAGGTAATTTTTGAACACTAAGTATTTCTCACAATTGTGGAAGTTTGGAAATCGAATATCTGGGTGCTAAAAGACTGGTGAGGGCAGCTTTTGCTTCCAGGCTAATACCTTGTTGTTGCAACCTGACAGGGCAGAAGGCAGAAGGGCAAAGGGCTTAGCTAGTTTTCCCTGGCCTTTGTATAGGGTTACTAATTTCATTCATGGGGACATAATTTCTCCTAAAGACTCCACACCTTTGCATGCTGCACTGGAATCAATTTCCTCAAGAATTTGGGGCTGGGGACACACATGTTCAGGCCATAACTATCCTAAAGACTATTGGCTTGTCATGTGCCTGGCCCCACCTTATTTGGAAAGAAGGTGGTGTCGTAATATTGTGCTTAAACAAGTGAGCTCTGAAGCCAGTCCTGGAGTTTACACGTCAGCTCTACTACTTACATGCAAAGAATATATATTGGCAACTCACCTCCCTAAACTTGACGACTGGACAAAATGCCACCTCACAAGGTTTTGTGAGAACTGAATGATGTATAGAAGACCTTTGTGGAAGCATGAGGAGATCGTTGGTAATACACGAATCCTTCCATCACAAAGGACTGCAAGCTGGAAAAATGACAAGACACAGCTCTTTGAAGGCATTCATTGGAAAGCCACCAAGGCAGCAATGAACTTTGATAATATCTTATTTCTTCATCCAGGTAGTGCCAATTGATTTGTACATTCATGAATGCTTTTGTAAATAGGTTTCACTTCAATAGGAAAACGTACAATAGAGTGAGATTTTATGTTAAAATCCCTGTGTATAGCAGTAGAATTCAATATGGAAAATGTACATACAGATCTTGCCTGCGCTCTTGATTTTTAAAACACACTGGGTCTAGCCTTGCCCTACATTTAACCGGTCCTCCCCAGATATCTGTAGAATTTGAATTGAATGCTTTATTTTTTTTCCCTGATACCTCATGAAAATATTCCTTCTCTTTTTTTTAATTTATTTTTTATTTTAAAAAAATAATAATCTTTATATTCCTTCTCTTTTTATTTGCCTTCAGAGACTCCACTGGCATCTCACTTTCTTCCACTATTGTTTGTATCGAGTTGACTGTTTTGATGGAGACCTTCACTGTACCTGCTATCCCTGGGAGCTGGCATCACAGTAAGTATCACTTCTAAAGAGACAGAACTTATTTAATGTTAGGATTAAGCTGTGTGTGGGACTTGAGTCCAAGTTTTCTAACACCTTGAAGGTGCTGGCAGAGCGGGGGTGACGCCAAATGATCACTTGCTGTCACATTAGTGGCTCCTCCATGCAAGACATTATGTGCAGTGAAGCCAAGAGCAGCAGCTTTCTATAAAGCAAAAAGAATACTGAACAGGTAATAATTACTATAGGAAGAAAATAAAATTTTCATAAAGAAAACTTTGTATTTCTTAACAAGAACAGTGCTGCTCTATTTTTTTGTTGTTGTTGCTTAATTTACCTTTTATTAATACATTGGCCCATTTGCTTATCATTTTTAAAAAAATCCTTATTGGTACATTACATATATGCATCATGATTGCACTCCATAATGGGGATTTGTACCAGTATAAGATACAACTTAATTCTCATTTTTCCCCATAGCCTTACCCACCCTACCACCCCCCCATATACATAAAATTAGTTTCCTTACTTTTTTGTTATAATCTCATTATATTTCCCCCTTCACCCTATTTTACATTGAGCATTTTCTATTTCACAATATATAACATACAATTCTAGGACTCATTAGCGTCTTTATTTTCTCATACCAGAGAAAAGATGCGATATGTACCTATCTGTGATCTATTTATTTCACTTATGAGGATACCTTCAAGGTATGTCCATTTAAGTAGAAATGATTCAAACTTATCATTTTTTATGGCAGAGTAATACTCCATTCTGTAGAAGAACCAGAGCTTTTTTATCCAGTCTCCAGTTGATGAACACTTGGGTTGTTTCCAAGATGTAGCAATCACAAATTGAGCTGCTATAAACATGGGTGCACATATATCACTGTGATATGAGTCTTTTAATTCTTGTGTGTATATACCTAGCAGGGCAATGGCTGGGTCAAATGGGACCTCCAACCCTAGCTTTTTGAGGAATTTCCTAACTGATCTCCACAGGGGTTGTACGAGTCTACAGTCCCACCAACAGTGGAGAAGGATTCCTTCTTCTCTGCAGCCTCGCCAACATTTGCTGTTGGCTGAGTCTGAAATGGCCAGTGCCGCTCTATTTGGCAGTCAGAACTAATGGACTAAACTGGACAGAAGCCTTGCATGAGCTGGTCATGAACAGCTGCTCTGGACAGAAAGGACATCTGGAGTGGAGAGGCTTCATTACCTGAGCAAAGGGAGGTCAGCAAACCTTGCTCTGACCTTAGGCATCTTTTCTTCCTCCTTCAGGCACTTCCTCTGTGTACCCAAATGATGCCTGGATTTCCTCTGTAACTGAAGTATAACACTTTGGGCACCAGCTCTATGTGTAGGTAAAACCGATATAATTGGAATTAGGTTGATTAGGATGCAATGACAATAAAAATAGTAGGTCCCTTAAGCAGATCCCTGATTTTTTCCTCTTACCTCTTCACACACCCCACTCTACCAAGCAGTAAAGTTCAGGGTCAATAGTCAAAGAGTGAGTGCCAGTTTTGGAGATCAGTAACCTCCCACTTTTGTCTTGTTTGTTTCTACTTTTGCATATTCTTTACATTGACATTAGCTTAATTTAGGGATACATTTCAAAGGTAAGTTTACAAAAAGGTTTGTATAAAGGTCTGCTGTCCTTCCAGAAATAGGGGTCTCTTGGTGTATGTGTGAGTCAAGGTTTTGTGGTGAAACAAAACCAACAGGATACTATCGGGAATTGACTACATGACGATGGGGACCGGAGGGCCACACGATCTGCAGTTTGTGAGCTGGGGCCCCTGGAGAGCGGTGATGTGACTCTCAGTCTGGAAGCTGGCAGGCTCATGATCCAAGAAAAGCCAGGGTTTCAGTCAATCTTCGAAGGCCAGAGGAGACCAATGTCCCACCTCCGGTAGACAGGAAGACCTCCCTCCGCATAAGCCTTTGTGTTCTGTTCAGTTGTCTGGGTGACATCCATCCACACCGGGGAAGGCAATTTGCTTTATTCAATCTATTGATTCAATATTGATCTCACCATGAAGCACCATCACAGATACACAATCATGTTTGAGCAAATACTGGGCCGCCTAGGCCCAGCAAAGAGTCTGTGTAAAGTTCATTGCCATGGTATGTTATTGAAAGAAAGATACTTTTCTCCTCAAAAGTAATTTAACTTCAACATTGGAAATATTTTTATCCTCTTTTCCATGTATGATGCCTTATGTTGATCAGAAATACCTCTTGGGACCCTACAGTGCGCCAAGTTCTGCTTTGAATAAGGGGAATACAGTGGCTAATAGTCCCAGGCACAAAAAATAAACAAAACAGAGCAAAAAAAAGCAAAAGCACCAGTTGGCATTATGTGAATCCTGCATAATAACGGCTCCTGACAATGTGATAGAATCCAATGTGAGAAAATCTTGGCATTCAGTGTGTCTAAGGGAAGAATGGTTCAGAGAAAAATTTTAAAACTGCTATTATACCTTGCCTTTTAATCATACGTTTGACAATGCATTTGCAAAATTCCTGGATATTGGTAAATTTGTTTTTTCTTGTCCATAATTGGACTCATAGTTAATTAATCATTGTAAGCCCCATCAGTACCCATTTAGAGTTAAACATTTCTTACTTCAGACACACAGATATAATGATCTCCATCTTTATCTCGGTTCTGTGAGGTTATATCTACATGATATGCTCAGTTCTATTAGGCTATGATATCTATATTCTTACCAGAGTATTTTTTCCCAAGTTTTCCCTCATTCTATGAGATAAGGACTCAGTGTTCTACAGCTTTACTGAAAAAAATAATAGCTGGTCTGTACTGACTGCTCACTTTGTTGTGGACTTTTTGTTATGTATTTCCTGGCATTATCCTATTTAGCTGTGGGATGGATAGTGTTTCTGGACTATGATATAGGACTGCATTCTGTTCAGTGAGTTCTTTGAGACAAAAGTGAGTTGATGCAGTAGAAGAATCCATCACAGCACAACGAGTGGCACACAAAAGAGATAATTGACATTTCTTTTCAAATATCAACTTATTCAAAGAGAACTGCAGTTATTATAATGAATGAATCATCTCTTGATTATACTTTTCCAGTAATACAGAGTCTAAAAATGACCATAAGCCAATAACTTCTAAGTTCTAGTTGATTGGAGTGAATATGTGGGATTTCATTCTTATGAGTGGGACAGATGTGTACTGAGAGACTCATTTTCCTATTATTAGACTAGACTCACAGCAGTCTTTGCACAGTGAGAAATAAATCCATATGTCATGATGGCATGGATATTTGGGAGCTATTTGTTATTGCCCCATAATCCAGTCTATCCTAACTGATTTCACCTTTTTTGGGAAGGTTTAAAATGCACTAGTAATTATACTATGCTACCAAATACCTCAGGGATTTTGTTTTGAATGATGGATGATAAAGACTGGAGGTTAGAGATGAAAAGAAAGGAAACAGTGAATTTAGACAAGTGGCAACACAATTACTGTATAAAGCAATGCCGATTACTTGTTTCTTTAGCCTGTAACTTTTCTGCATTTCAGGGTTCACAAATAAATGCTAACCCATTTGTCTGTATCAAAGAACCAACCTCTCTCAAGATCAGTGTTTCGGAAATGCCTTAGTGACCACTCACAGCAGCAACTGACTGTCTGTTTGTGGCCACGTGCCTCTACAAGCAGGAAATGTGATTCACACAGATTCCAGCTTCCATTCCTCCTTCGCTTGGTGTTAACAAATTTGAGTGGACACACACAGACAGGAGCTCATTGTACCTCAAATCCTCATGTGTGGCTCTGGGGACACCAAGATGAATACGTGAGTGCCTAACCCTTGAGGCGCTGACAGTCTAGCAAGAGAATAATGCAGACTTCAGTGGCGACAGAACAAGTTATCCTGAGGAAGTGCTTCAGTATAGGTGTAAACAAAAGAAGCAGAGTCCAGAAGAAGGAATGATAGTTGATTACGGAAAGAGGGTGACGTTATGTCCATGTTAGTGTTAGAACAATGACAAAGACCTGAATATTTTCTGTGAGATGTGGAAAATGGCCAGCGTTTTATCTCTGGCTTTGAGACTTTATTTCCATGTTGTAGAGACATGAGCTCAAGAGACCGGTAATTTGAGTGTGTTCAAAGCCCATCTAGCTAGAGATCTGGCTTAATGGGAAAATATTCATTGCACTGTTGGTGAATGCAAGACCTTGTTGATATGTTTTGCTAAATTGCCTTTATTAATAATTCATCCATCTGTTTTGCTTTCTGCACTTAAAAAACCAAAACCAAAAACAAAAACAACAAACTTGGTGCACATTTTATTCTGTATGTATCCACATCCAATTCTTGGACTCTGGAAGTTTTCCCTCTGTGGCTGTGTTTTCCAGATGTGCTTGCAGACATGTGGATCTTGGAATTCTACAAGAATGGATACATATCAGAGGAACAGGGAAGGGAGAACAAACCTTCCACTATATACAAAGCTAGTGATTCTTAAACTGTGATCCTTAGAACACTATTTTAGAAGTATTAGTTGAAGCAATATAAAATGAAAGGTTTATACAATGTGTTTTCTGTCAGTATCTAGCCTGAATTTACTACCTCTCAGCTCCAGATCTACTCTCATGGGGAAGATGTGTTTCTCGGCTGCAGTGAATTTGAGATTAAACTTTGTCAGTAGGGGGCGCTAGGATCCTGTCAGAGACAGTCTTCTTGTTTCCGGGGTGCTGTTCCTGTTTCTTCTTCTGATGGACAGGTGCCAGTCCTCAGCGTGGTGCACCAGCTGCATGCACAGAGCACACAGGTCCTCAGTGAACTCAGCTCCAATGACCAGCATTGTGACCACCTCAGTGACACCCATCTCTCTGATGTGGACACTGCCCAACAGAGTGAGCTGCCTGTGGCCTGACTGCTTGGTCCTCCAGCCTCCTGTCCTTTGAAGGGTTACTTCCTACTCACCTGGGCACATGGACAGCTGTAGTCTGGCAACCCATGGAGCTTCTTTCGTCCAGCTGGGTGCAACCTCAGCTGTTCTAATGCGACTGGAATTCCAGCAGAGGGCGAAGTCCTGACTTCAAGTTCATCCTCTCCGTAGTGTTGGTCCTAGAGAATTTTTGGCCCCAAAAGAATTGGCCCCAGAGAATTTTTTAGTATCCTTTTTATAGCCTTGTAGATATTCTGCTATATTTATTGTGTATATACATTAACATTTTTCTGTTGAAGTTATTGTACAGCATCTCTCTCCTCCTTGAATCCTGACTGGTTCAGTGAGGACAGGCTACATCAACAATTCTCAAATATTTATTTGCAAGCCCCATTATAGTCTTAACATTATTAAAAACCCCAAATAGTTTCTGTTTGTGTAAGTTTGTGTCTACAGATGCTTATTATTATGGAAAGTAAAACTGAGAAATTTTAAATACTTAAACAAATGAACTTAAAAATGATAAATTCATTGCATATTAAATAATGTAGAAAAATATGTTTTTAACACAGAAAAGTATCAGTGATAAAATAGTACTCTTTTACATTTTTACAAGTATCTTTCAAATGTTTGCTTAATAGAAGACAGATTATATCTGTGTCTGCAATCTGCAATATTTTCAGCCCAAAATTTGTGAAGAAAATTACAGACATGTAATTGGAAAGGGGAGAGGAAGATTTATTTATTTAGATAATGTTTCACTATGTAGTTCAGAGTGTCCTGAATTCACTGTGTAGCCCAGGATGGCCTCCAGCTTGTAGCAATCCTCTTGCTTTAGCCTCCCAAAAGCCAGGATTACAGGTGTATGCCACCTTGTGCAGCCTAGGGAAGAAGAGGAGTATTAAAACCTTTCTAGGTATCACAGATATGCTTCTTTGATGAAGCACCCAGATTCACTAAGTTCTTTAAGTCTATTGCAGTACTGCCATGGTTGGGTATGCCTTGACCTTCTAGGATTTCTGTGTTGGAAGCTTAGTTTCCATTGTGATGAATTTGAAGATGAAATTTTAAAGGAGGTGGGGCCTAGTGAAAAGGCCTTGAGTCTTTGGAGGCACTATAATTGAAAGGGAATGCTGATAGAGAGAGAGAGAGACAGACAGACAGACAGAGAGACAGACAGACAGACACAGACAGAGAGAATATACAAGGCAGGTGCTTAGTCTGAGCCCTGAATCTTTCTAGCTTGCTGACCTCTCCCTTGTGCAAGGCGTTACTGTCATCTACCGTGAGGCCTTCACCAGAGCTGAGAAGAGCTGACACAGGGACCATGGCCTTCTACAAGAACGCTGACTTGACTAAGCTTCTTTTTTCTATAATATTAACGTGTATCTTATTTTACCATAGTAACAGGAAATGGCCTACTACAAATGAAAACTTTGAAATTAAAAGCCATGGCTCTATCGTGTACTTTGATGTGTCTTTTGCCTTTATGTGAGTTTGTGATGCTATGTATGTGTCATTTGGAGAATATTGGCTCACTGAGTTATGGAGGTCTTTCAAATATTGATGTATTTCTTTATATAATATCAAAGATCCAAATTCACTCATATCACCATTGGTTTCATTAGAAAGTGATTTATATATTAGAAACTTTCAAGCTCACAGTCTCAGATACAGATTTTCCAAAATCCTAATATTTATTTGAAAACCTGAAGTTTGTCATTGGCAAGTTGGAAAATGTTTGTCAAGTAATTAATTCTAAATAGCTATAATACGTCAGTAATCTTTTCAAATAAAATTAATATTGGCTAATTCCATTTGCAGTCAAATGATCACAAATGTTTTTGCTCACAATAAACTTTAGTGCTTTGTTATGCAGCCAAAGAAGCTGTATGGTTATGTCCTATTTCATCACAAAGAATATTAAGAAGATGTGACTTCAAGAGTGAGTTTTATTAAAATTAGCCCTTTTTCAGTATTTCATGAAGTGATGAAACCAAGTTGCCAGTATTAAAACTGTGGCTCAACAGAGGGGAAGAACACCGTGGCCACTGAGTACACTTTACGGTGGCTGCTTTCATTTGTGATGAGAACAGTTGTTTAACCCACCATGATTTTTCCACCATTTTTAAAAACACCAACAATGTTGCACTGTTATTATGAACTAGTTTTGACTTTGTGGATATGCTGAAAGGGTCTGAGGACCCACAAGAAGTTTGAGGACGAGTTTGAGGACCACACTTTGAAAACTGCTAGGCTAGTTATGCTGTGAAACTGTTGTCTGTAGGATAGCAGGGGCTTAGCCTACAAGGATTTATTTCTTGCTTATACTGCCCGTTGATTACAGAATGGCTGGAGGTTGGCTCTTTGTCTTCTTTACTCCAGGACTTGAGATGTGGAGCACTCTGCTTCTGGAATATTAATGACTGGTGGCAAAGAGAAGAGATGAAGGGAACTATGAGATGGCTCTGAAGGCTTCTGCTCAGATATGACTACAGGAAATGATATATATCACCTCTGCCCACATTTCATTGGCCAAGCCATGGAGATTATCAACCACTGGTCCCTAGAAGTTAGCATAAATATCTTCAACAGTTGAAGTCCAGTTGAGAGAATCCAGCACTCAAATAGGACCTCCCCAAAACTCTGATCACGACAATCATTTTTTTATAAATTTAAATCTTTATTGGTACATTATGAATACACATCATTATCACATTCAACATAGAGAGTTTGTACCAGAATATGACATGACTTGATTCTCATTTTTCCCCTTTCCCCCACCTTGCAACTCCACCCCCTACATATAAATCTTTGTATCCTTTTTTCTTTATTACTGTCACATTCTTTTTTCCCTCGTTATTTACCCCTGCACCCTATTTCCTTTTAAATATTTTCTATTTTACAATATCAACTATACATACTACAACTCATTTACAACTTTATTTTCTCATACCAGAGAAAAGATGTGATATTTACACATCTGTGACCTATTTATATTACTTATGAGGTTGTCCTCAAGGTATGTCCATTTGAGTATGAATGACTCAATCTTATCATTTTTAATGGCAGAGTAATATTACATTCTATAAAAGAACCACATGGAATTCTGCAAAGATGGCGGAATGATAAAAGCTGGAGACCACTGCCTCCCTATAAATTGTTCTTAACCCTGAAAACAGCAGTTTGGGAGGGGAAAAGGGAAGGACGGCAGGAAACCTAGATCAAGGAGATCAGAAGCAAATATCGATTAAGGCCAAAGAAAGGAGAGTGGCCTAGGGAGGCGGCTGACCCTTCTACCCTCTGCCAAGAGGGAGAGGGGCTGCTGATCCCACCAGGACCATGCACCCCAGCGACTGAGAACCGTGCGCAGCCCGCATCTGAGACACAGGTTCACCGCAAGGAGCAGAACTGCATGCCAAGCCTCCTGCAGCTGCGGTAAAGGGCGTAACAATCCTAGATCTGGACTCACGGGAGAGGGCAAAGGACCTGGAGAGGAAGAGTCCCCCCACCCCCACCCCCACAGAAGCGAGGATCCACGCTGCGGGGAGACATCTCTGGAGCTCCTTCTGGATCGACCAAGATTGTCTCTATCACAATGAACCAGCGACCCCAACGCCTCCAGCTCTGGAATGCTCCAACTCTGAACAACAACTGGGATACACACACACACACACACACACACACACACACACACGCACACATACACACACACCGCCATACTCAAGGGGGCGGCCCCTGCTCTGAGACCACCCCCAACCTCAGGTTTGGTGAGTATCTGGGTCCAGCGCCACATTCCCCTGATTCACATCAGGGGAAAGCCTGCAACTTCACAGCTCTTTTCCCCTGTGACCTGTTTTATTTAGTTCTGTTTTTGCTATTCTTGTTGCTACCTTTCTTTTTCTTTCCTCCTTTTTCCTCTCTCTTTTTTTCTTTATCTCTTCCTTTTTTCTCCTCTTTGTCCACTCTGCTAGTCTTCATTTCTCTTTATCATTGCAACCTTTAATCTTATTGCTAATCTCTCCCTCCCCTATTTCTCTGTCACATAACTCCTTGGTAACCTTTTCACTTCCAAAAGGTGATGCCTGAATGGTGTAAATATATTTGTGGTTAATTTTAAGTCTGGGCATATGATCATAGTTCTGGCTTATGAGGTTGGAGGGACCAGAACAGCAACTACCAGTTTACCACTTATTGGGTTATGTTTGATACTGTTAATGCTTAGTGCTTTTCTTGGGTTATGTTTGAAACTGTAAATGTTTAGTGCTAATCTTAAGGGGCCTAAATGTTAGGAAGAAAGAAATTAGCAACAAACATCACCAGACAATAGGACAACTATAAAGCCAAATACAACAGCGGGACAAAAGCTCAGAAATGAGGAAACATTCAAAATCTCAGTTGCAGAGATCCTCACCCCAAGGTAATATGAGGGGAAGGGAAATGGAGAAATCTGAAACTCAGCCACCAGGACTCTCTGAGGTGGTAACTAGAGAAGACCTAATACAATGGAAATCAGAACTGATTTCTGAGATGAAAACAGAGATACTAGACATAGTTAATGGAATGATTAACAAAGCTAAAGAGGAAATGAAGGACATGATAGAATTTGAGATAGCAAAAGCAATGGAACCTCTTAAACAGCTACAAAAAGAATCCCAGGCAATCAAAAAAGAAAATGAAAGTTTTTTTTTTTTTTTTTTTTTTTGAGACAGGGTCTCGCTTTGTGGTTCAGGCTGGCCCTGAGCTCAGCCTCAAACTCACATCACAATCCTCCTGCCCCTGCCTCCCGAGTGCTGGGATTACAGTCGTGAGCCACCACGCCCGACACTGTGGTATGTGGTACTGGTTGCTGCTGGGTGTGGGTGTGGGTCTCCACACCCAGTATTGTTATGTGGTTACCGGGGAATCGAACCCAGTCCTTGCGCTTGCGAGACAGGCGCTGGAACCACTGAGCTAACTCCCCGGCCCAAGAAAATGAAAGTTTATGCAGTAGAATAAACACTGTAAAAGACCGAATCTCAGATCTAAGAGGATACAATCACAGCCAATGAATAGGAAAGACATAATTTATTTGAAATGGCAAAAGATCATGAGAAATCTATTCAACAGCTCCTAGATAATTAAAAGAATAATAACATTCAATGAAGAAGAATAACCTCCTCAGTGATTGGAGTCACTGAGGAAGCAGGAGACAATACAAAAGACATAAAAAAAAATGTTCACACAAATAAGAACAGAAAACTTCAGAGACAAAGAAAGAGAATTGGACATCCAGATTCATGAAGCATACAGAACTCCACAGGGCTAAAATATACAAAAACCTACACCTAGGCATATAATTATAAAAGTTCCAGATATGAAAATAAAGGATGAAATATTGAAGAGTTTCAGAAGTAGAGGCACTAACTCTTCTTTAAAAGTTTTATAGAATTCAGCAGTAAAACTGTCAGGTTCAGGGATTTTCTTTGTTGGCAAGTTTTAAATTACATTTTCAATTTCACAGATTGTTATTAGGGTATTTAACATTTCTATACCTTCTTTATTCAGTTTTGGGAGTACATATGCGTCTAGAAATCTATCCATTTCTTCTACATTTTCCATTTTATTGAAGTATAAATTTTCAAAGTAGTTGTTTATTATCCTCTGGACTTCCTCTGGGTCGGTAGTAATTTCTCCATTCTCATTCCTAATAGTATAGATATGGGCCTTTTCTTTCCTTTGTTTAATGAGGTTGGCTAAGGGTCTATCAATTTTGTTTATCCTCTCAAAGAACCAACTCTTCAATTCATTGATTTTTTTTGAACTGTTCTCTTGGTTTCTATTGCGTAAATTTCTGCCCTGATCCTTGTAATTTCAAAACTGAAAGGGAAGTAGTACTCCCAAACTCATTCCTGGAAGCAACCATTACCCTGATTCCAAAAGCAGAGAAAGACCCAACCAAAAAAGAGTACTACAGGCCAATACCTCTAATGAACATCGATGCAAAAATCTTCAATAAAATACTGGCAAACAGAATACAGAGAATTATCAAAAAGATTATACACCCTGACAAAGTTGGATTCATCCAAGGGATGCAAGGATGGTTCAACATATGTAAATCAATAAATGTTATACACTATATTAACAGGCTTAAGGACAAAAATCATATGGTTATCTCAACAGACGCAGAAAAAGTATTTGACAAAATGTGACACCCATTTATGTTAAAAACCCTACGGAAGATAGGAATAGATGGTCTGTATCTCAAACTAATAAAAGCTATCTATGAGAAAGCATCAGCCAGTATCATACTAAATGCTCAAAAATTGAAATCTTTCACACTAAGATCAGGAACAAGACAAGGGTGTCCTCTCTCACCATTTCTGTTCAATATAGTTCTGGAAATATTAGCCATAGCAATTAGGCGAGAGAAAGAAATAAAAGGAATAACGATTGGAAAAGAAGAAAAATTGTCATTATTTGCTGACGACATGATACTCTATCTAGAGGATCCTAAACACTCAATTAAAAAACTTCTGGACCTAATCGCCAATTTTAGCTGCGTAGCTGGTTACAAGGTCAACATTCAAAAATCAATAGTCTTTGTATGCACAAACAGTAGACCCACTGAGATAGAAATTGGAGAGTCAGTCCCTTTCAAAATAACACCCCCAAAAATAAAACACCTAGGAATCAATCTAACAAAGGAGGTGAAAGACCTCTATTCTGAAAACTATAGCACTCTGAAAAAGGAGATAGAAGATGATATCAAAAATTGGAAACACATACCTTGCTCCTGGGTAGGAAGACCCAATATTGTCAAAATGGCTATACTCCCAAAACTACTCTACACATTCAACGCAATCCTGATTGAAATCCCAACAGCATATTTCACAGATCTAGAGAAAAAAATCCAAACTTTCATCTGGAACCACAAAAGACCTAGAATAGCCAAAGCAATTCTAAGCAACAGGGACATGGGGGGGGGTATTACAACTCCGAACCTGAAACTATACTATAAAGCCACTGTGATAAAAACTGCATGGTACTGGCAAAGTAACAGACCTGAGGTCAATGGAGTAGACTAGAAGATCCAGAAACTACTTCAGATACACTGAGCCACCTCATCTTTGACAAAGGAGCCAAAAATCCTCAATGGAAGAAAGATAGCCTCTTTAACAAATGGTGCTAGAAAAACTGGGCTTTTACTTGCCAAAGACTAAAACTAGATCTAACTCTTTCACCATGTACCAAGCTAAAATCAAAGTGGATTAGAGACCTAAATATTAAAACAGACACTCTAAACTTTCTGCAAAACAGGTTAGGTAAAACTCTCGAAGACATTGGCTTAGGGAAAGACTTCATGAACAAAACTTCTATAGCACAGGAATTGGCTGAGGAAATCAACAAATGGGACCTCATTCTTTTAAAAAGCTTCTGCACAGCAAAGGAAACCACCAAGAGAGTGAAAAGGCAACCAACAATGTGGGACAAAATCTTTACCAGCTGTTCCTCAGACAAAGGGCTACTATCTAGAATATATAAAGAGCTCAAAAAATCAGCCCACCCATTTTTTTTTTAGGTTTTTTGAGACAGGGTCTTGCTTTGTTGTTCAGGCTGGCCCTGAGCTCAGCCTCCATCTCACAGCACAGCAATCCTCCTGCCTCTGCCTCATGAGTGCTGGGATTACAGGTGTGAGCCACCACACGCACTGTGGTATGTGATACTGGTTGATGCTGGGAGTGAGTCTCCACACCCAGTATTGTATGTGGTTACTGGGGATCAAACCCGGGTCCTTGAGCTTGCAAGACTGGCGCCAGAATCATTGAGCTAAATCCCCAGCCCAAATCTTTTAATTCTTTTGTATATATATACCTAGCAGAGTGGTGACTGGGTCAAATGGGACCTCCAGTCCTAGCTTTTTGAGGAATGTCCACACTGATTTCCACACAGATTTTGAGTCTACATTCCCACCAACAGTGGAGAAGTGTTCCTTTTTCTCAGCAATATTTGTTGCTGGTTAATTCTGAAATAGCAGCCATTCTTTGTGGAGCGAGATGAAATCTCAGTGTTGTTTTCATCTGCATTTCTCAAAAGACCAATGAAGATCATGACAATTTTTAGTGTTGACTGTAGCCCAACTCAATCTTACTCTTCTTCCAAATCTAAATACAATATCACTTCTATGGTTACTTTTTCTTGTAACTCTCTGCATGACACTTATTATACTTTGTAACTCTCTTTTTCTGTCTGTGTTATTACTTTCTGTAATCTCTGCACCTAAAATATGAGATTGAAGGAGGCAGAAGCCATGTCTATCTTAGCTATCACTGTGTCAAACTCAGTCTGGTAGGTAATCAGTAAATATTCATTGAACAAATGAATAAGCAGACGAATGGAAACCTAGCACAGCTTTTATTGTCTACGCTATTTAAATAACACATTTTAATTACTATCACCCTAGTAAGTAAACAAAAATTTAGAAAACAGACCCCATTACTTGCAGATAGTGAACACACACTTGATAGCAGAACCTTGTAAGTAACAATAGATGTTTTCCTTTCCAAACTGGTGGGAAATTTTTTGAGAAGAGTTTGGAATTTGCTCTTTTTATAAAAATATTTTATTGGTCCAATTTTGAACTGCATCTGGGAGAAAGAAGCTGTTATAGCTGGACATTTTGTAAAGTATAATTGGAGAAGTGTGGGCTTCTTTAAATTCCTGCACTGCATGGATTTATGGGACAAAGAGTTAAGAGTGTTACTAACTATAGTTGGAAAGATGCTGGAGTTTTTGAACAATGTCCAGAAGCAGAGAATTCTTCTTGTTTAACCAGTAAAATATAGTGCTTCGTACAACACATTGGCCTTTGGGGACTTTAAGGAGCCAAGATGTAATAATAACTAAGTCAAGAAAATTATTTAGTGAAATATGCACAATTATCATTCTGTAGTTGAGTTTAGGTTTACTCGGCTGTACTCTTCACTTTTCTTGTGTATGTGTGTATTGAAAAAGAGTCAAACCAGGATATTCATAGGATATGACTGGCATGGAGTCAAACTCAGTACCATTTATGTTCAAGATTTAAAGTGAGCAGAAAAGATGAACTGCACTCCTTACAGAGGGCATCCATTTATGTTTGGATGCATAAACTACTACTTGATTTTGTATTATGTTTTAAAACTTATAGACTTTCCCAATAATCTCTTGTTTATTAAAAACTAAAGCTCTTGCCCCATTCTTCAGTTTTTTTTGCATAGTAGTTATTAGAGTTGCTTGGGCTCAGTAGATAATAGATGATATTTGACATCGGTGGACAGTTGATCAACTTTCTGACCCTTGTAATTGCTCAAGCCTTTAAATGGGCCTTGAGTCAGAGCTGCCCTGTGAGAGTCTCTCTGTGAGTAGCAGGATGACTTAACAAATGCCCTTCTCTTTCTGCCTTGGGCCTCCCTCAAGCTGTCTCTTTTGCCGGATGCTCTTTGTCTCCTCTTGTTTCTTTCTTCTGGGTCACATAGCATGATTTCATTGTTCGGTAACCTTTTCCTGTTCTGCCATGACTTCTATATTATTTTAATACCAATGAGCTAAAAAAGTGCTTGCTTCATGAAAAATTAGTGCATGGATTCTCATTTCTTAAGAAAGTTGGTGATAAAAACTGACTTATATAAGACACTTATTGCCATTTATCATTTCTATAGGAGAAGCCTCATATTTTCACTGACCACATGAGGACCAGAAGGCACAGACATGAGAGGGCACCAGAGTACATTCCTGTGTTACCAGTCATTGTAGGAAGACTGTGACTAGCAGTCATGAGTTTGTGCGCACAGCTCCTTTTGCATATCGCTCTGTGAAGCATGGACCCTTGTTTAGATCACGTGACTGATGCTCTGCATGGACTTTTCTCATTCTGCATACCAAATTTTGGTGTGAAATACAAAAGGTAATAAATATCATAGCTCATGGTATGTTAACTCCATTATGAACTTTGCAATCAGTTAAATGGATACCAGCATTATATTAATATCCTATGATGCTTAGAAAAGTTAATTTTATAGTCTGTTTCTATTGAAATTTTCACCTAATGATTAGAAACAAACTTTAAAATTCATTCTATTGAAGAGAAAATATCTGACATTATTATAAATATTGTAGACTGAGTTAAGCCCACACTGAAGACAAAGTCATTTGTTTTAAAGTCAGATTATAGATAAATTTTTTTTTAGTGCAACATAGTTCTAAGATAAAACAATGTACTAATTGATGAAATTTGTGAAGCAAAATTGCTCATGGAATTAAGTGTCTTTAACAAAAAATTTGCAGTTGCTTCCAGATAAGCTACACTATTTTATTATAGAACATTCCCTATATGATTTTATATAATTTTGTGCACATGTAGTTTAAGTAACTAAAATAAAAAATGTGATTAATGTTGGATGAAAAAAAATACTTCAGGGCAGAGGATTAAGCTCAGTGGTTCCAATGCCTACCTTGCAAGCCCAACGGCCCAGGTTTGATCTCAGGTAACCACATACAACAATGGTGGGCATGGTGACTCACGCTTGTAATCCTGTAATCCCAGCTCTTGGGAGGCAGAGTCAAGAGGATTGCTGAGTTTACGGCTGAGTTCAGGACCAGCCTGAACTACAGAGTGAGACCGTGTCTCAAAACAAAAACAAAAACAAAAACACTGTAGCAAGGCAGTGTATACATTTTTTCTTAGATGACTCTCAGCATTTAGATCATGGTAATATTTCACTCCACAGAAAAAGAATCATTGAAGCTTTTAGCAAATTTAAATTTATTAAATTTAAACTGCAACTCAGACTATCTCAGTAATTTTATGAAAACATTAAAAATGATCAGACTCTGTTCTTTAGAAAGTACTCTAGACTTTGTACTAGAGGCATATATGGTTAAAATATTGAAGTACTTGGTGATGTATGAAGAATAATTATTCTACTTGTTATCTTTAATGTTCAGAAAAATCAGTATAAAGGAAAGCCTCCCTAGTCATTTTTCTCTAATGATCATGCAGTTTTTTATTTCTCTTTTTAAAATATCTTTTTGAAAACAATTTTTCGAATAGGGTTATCTTGAAGGCTATCAATTTAATAAAACCAACTTATTGATCAGTAAATACAGAGTTTACAAAAAATGTATACACACTTCAGGAAAAGAAAAACTTACATAAATATTTTAATACTAAATTTATTGAGATTTTATGAGAAAAATACAAGTTACCTTTGAACTTTACAGTTATAAGAGTTGCTCAAAGTGGCAGCCTCTAAGTTCCAGATATTCATTAGCATGGTGAACTGCTGCTTGTGTAATCTTTGTCACTAAGATTGCTTCATGTACATTTTCAATTTCTTTTTAAAAGGCTATCAGTTTAGGGGATTTTCTGTAATATATGAATGACATTCTCTCAGGTCCCCCATATGAAGCTAACACCAGCTGTAATTTTTATTTTTCTGAAGTGTGTATACATTTCTTTGGTGTACATTGTATGTATTTACAAATTTTTAAAGTTATAGTTTTGAAAAATTTGCTCTCAAAATGTTTCAGTCATAAAGATAAACTATATGACCTTTCTGGGGATGTGCTAAGTCCCACTGTAAAGTCACAAGCTGAAAATGTGGAATGAAGGTTTCTCCAGAAGGATGTTAAGAATACACAATGAGTGTTTCATAGACAAAACCCAGTATGCCTATTCTATTGTTATTTGGTAAGGTCTCAGGTCTTCTGACCTACCTGTGATGCTCCAGCATTGAATTCCACTTCTATCTTACCTACTTTCCTAAGATAAAGTATTCCTTCCCTTTGCCCCTAAATTCACCAGAGCCCACCCTACAGCTTCCCAGAGCACAGTGCTCTTTGATCTCCTGACAGCCGCCCAGAGTCCTGACTCTTTAAATAAGTCTATAAGCTTCTATAAGCTTCAACAAGCTCCTGTCTCCTTTCACTGCTAAACAGATTCTCAAAGCTTAAATCATTGTTCTCAACAAAGTGAGAAAAAATGGAGCAGGGCCATTGCTTTCAAACAATGCCTCAGGACATATGAGAAGAGACTGTAAAATACTTCATATGTAAGTAGTGCATATTCACCAGCTTCTCCTAGTCCTAACCCTGTGGGTTTTTTCTTCCTCACAGTAAGTTGTAGTTGCCAAAGCAAAGCAGCCACTCCATTAATTATAAAGCAAAGATAAAAATGGGTATTGATCTTAAGTAGTTCCATTTCACTTGCTCAGTATTAATTGAAAGTTATTCCTCTGATGCCACTTAAAAGAAATCTTCTGCAGCAGTATAGAAAAAAAATTTAAAATATTCATTCAGGGTTAAGTGAACTCAGTGCTGAGCTTTTATCAACATGATATTTGAAAATCTGAACTGGATTTTATGTGAGTGAGAAAATGATTTCTTAGTTCCCCTCAGATCTCATGGCTCAAGAACTCACTGGCTGATGGACATGTCTGGCGTTAGAGTGTTTTTCCAATGGGTACACGATAATCATCTATCCTCTGACTGAGAAGTGCTTCCTGTGAAGGCAACATCCATTCCATCACTTATTGGTTTATTCAACCACTCCTTCTAGGCACCAGAATCTTGACTGCAATCCTCACAGGACACCAATCAAGGTAAAAGAATAATTTATCCAATGATTGTAAAGTGCCAATTGCATCTGATATAGTGTTCTGAATACTTTATGCACATAATTCATGTAATTTTCACAGTAGTGTTTGATAGGATCATCATTACTTTACAGAAGAGGAAACTGAGGCACAGAGAATATAAATAATTTGCTCAAGGTAACTCAACAGGCAACAGGACAACTTCAATTAAGACTCAGTAACCAAGCTTTAGAGATGGTGCTTTTTACTGCTATTCTATCTGGCAGCTATTAAAAATATAGTTTAGGTCTATAGTAATTTCAAAGGCTTCCTTGGTGTCCCAGTTAATCTCTGTGTTAATTTGGAGGCAGTAAGAGACTCCTGGAGAGGAGTGATGCCAATGGATTCAATGAGTTTATTGGGTGGGCTCTTAGAAGGTGGGGTCTGGTGGGAAGAAGGGGGTCCTGGGGCATGACCTCGGGCAGTAGTCTGGCCCCTGACTTCTCCAGGTTCTCTCCTGCTGTCTGCTTCCTGAATGCCATGAGGTAAGCAGCTTTCCTCCATCACAGCCTTCTGCCTGCTGTGGAGATAGCCAAAGGTGGGCCAAAGCCTCTGCAGTGCTGGGTCAAAATAAACTTTTCCTTTAAATTGTAGGTGTTGGACATTCTTTTCTAGTAATGGGAAAGCTGACCAATACATCTGGGATGGTAATGTGCTTCAGTTGAGAACCCATATGTTGGAATAAGAACTGAATGCAGATAGCATAAGCATAATTTTATACAATAAGGAAAATATGAGGGGGTCTCTAAAGTTTATTTTCAATTATTTTAAGAACAATTTGTGAAAAACTTTGTGTTGAAATGGCTGAGTTTCAATTCGGGTCTGTTCTGGATTATGTTACGTTTCTTTGTACAGCATACATATAGTTAGGGATACAGAACACAGGAAGACTTAGGTTTTTGTTTTCTTGTGGTTCTTTTTTTTTTTTTTTTTAAGGTTTTTTTGAGACAGGGTCTCGCTTTGCATTTCAGGCTGGCCCAGAGCTCAGCCTCAAACTCACATCACAGCAATCCACCTGCCTCTGCCTCCTGAGTGCTGGGATTACAGGTGTGAGCCACCACGCCCAGCACTGTGGTATGTGGTACTGGCTGCTGGTGGGTGTGAATCTCCATGCCCAGTATGGTATGTGGTTACCGGGGATCGAACCCGAGTCCTTGCGCTTGCAAGATGGGTGCCAGAACCACTGAGCTAACTCCCCAGCCCCTTCTTGTGGTTCTTGAGGTTGAACCCAAGGATTTCTCACTGAGTTACTTCCCAAGTCCTTTTTATTTTTATTTTTGAGACAAGGTCTACTCAGTTGTTTGGGTGAGACTCAGACTTGTGATCTTCTGGCTCAGCTTCAGTCCTGGACTTGCAGGTGTGTGCCACCCTGTCCAGCAGGGAAACTTGGTTTGCTACATAAGTTCTAACACTACATTTACTCGCTATTAAAACTAGGACAACTGTGCTAAGTTTGCAGAGTGGCTGTGGAGATTGCAAGACAATGTATGTCTTAACTTCAGGAACACATCATAGTTCTTTTTGATTTTAGAGATTGAACCTGGGATCTTACACATGCTAAACATGCACATTAACACTGAGCTTTAACCCTAGTTCCTACAATTTAGGGGGTTTTTTTGGTTGTAATTCAGTGCCTAATTTAGTGTCACATCATGAAAGTGGAAGACTTGAGAAAATATATACTGAATATTTAAACTTTTAAAAATGTTTTACAGTAAAAGACACATTACGTCTTAAAATGCTTCTTCTTGCTCTTGTCACTTTCAAAATCAGATCTGCAAGTCCTCTCTCGTGAGTATAGTTTTTACAAGGAACAGTGAAAAAAATATGGTGAATGCTGCTGCTGCCTATCAGCCAAAAAAAGGCAGGTCCAGGCTCATAAAAACATTACATGTTGTACTCATCCACATTATTTACCATATCTAGCACTTTGTGACTTCAGCCTGTTCCCCAAAGTCAGTATAACCATTGAAGAGAAATATTTTGAATTGAGATAGCCATCACAGTGCAGCTAAAGACAGTTATGGCTTCTAGCACTCACCATATTTTTGATCAGACCTCCTACAGACATGTATGAAAGAGGTCTTCCAGAACTATGGCAGAAAGTAACAGGAATGATGTTTGTAGTGCTTGAAGTGAGAAATGTACCCTGAGGAGGCCTAATGGTAACATGTCTTTTGCTATAATAATTTTAAAAAAAATTAAACATTCA
This sequence comes from Petromus typicus, assembly GCA_004026965.1. Lineage (NCBI taxonomy): Eukaryota > Metazoa > Chordata > Mammalia > Rodentia > Petromuridae > Petromus > Petromus typicus. The sequence goes on from PVIR01015375.1 coordinate 27,632, forward strand.
CTGTATTTTTGGATCATGCTTTTCTATATTACATATCACCTGAGTGATGTATAAAAATGTCTGGCACTATCATATTTCTCTTTTACTGAGAATGGTTTTTCATGTTTTGACTTCTCCTAAATCTAGGTATGTTCTATAGTCAGTGCAATATTACTACAGCGGTCAGCCCCAGGGCTGGTGAGATGTAGTTATCGTCGCTCAGCTAGATACTTGCTTTCTATTCTAGGATCCTTCAGAATGAATAAAATTCCTGATTTCTGTTTGAAACCTTCCATTGGTACCTTTTGGTAAGCATATTTTAGCATCAAAACCTGCGGAATGTAAGCCATTCTGTAAGAATAAATACTCATACGTTCTGTATCAATAAATACTGATACGTTCTGTAAGAATAAATACTGATAGAAATTAGAGTACAATACTCTTTCAAGAAATGTGAGCTTATCAATGCATTTGGTGGCATGGAATGATTTATATGGGAAAGGAAAAAATGGAAATTAACCACTTTGAATCAAAAAGGGATTTTAAAAATTGAGCATGGCTATAATCATTTTAGGCAATACCATTAGCCATTTGTCTTGCTTGTATCTTTCTGTACACAAAATGATAGATAAGAGTGCTGAGATACACCTAAAAGGTTTAAAATAAAATAATAATGAGCAAATATGTATTATTTAATTGGTAGTGATTTTAATTTTAATGTTGTATATATTAGAAGGCCCATAAATGGGGGGAGTTCTACAATAATGCTGAGTTTGATTCAGGAAATGTGAGTTTGAGCTTAATAAATTATAGCTGTTAGTTATTATTTTGAATTTGGTCATCATATAAATAGATCGTTTAGCATGTAAAACATGTACATAAAGCCTGGTGACATATTGTTTTCAATCAGAAACATCCTGAGCAAGGTCTTTCGACATGTCCTGCTACCCAAGAGCCCATGTGAGATTCAAACCCTGCGTCTCAGATTTCTGATTACGGCAAGATTGCTACACCATGTGACGGACCTATTTCCTACATCTTTGAGGTCTCAAATATGGATGAGAAGTAGAGGTTCATGTTGGCCCGAGCATTTTGTAACAGGCATGTTCAACTGGTTTGAGGAACTCAAATGGACATTTACTACCTGGGGGGCAATGAGGCCATGTTCAGAAGGCTATTTCACCTTCATTTCTTTAAAGCATATTTTTACTGGGAATAGATTTCTAAGTAGATTTTTTCCCTTAGTATATTTTACACTGTGAAGTCTGCTTTAATAGTCATCTTTATTCTTGTATAAAAAACATATCTTTCCCAGCTGGTGGGAGCTACTTTTCAGATTTTAATCTAAGTTTTAACTAGTTCTACCACTTTATATCATTTTGGGGTGTCTTACTGTTGGCTAATTTTTCTCCTTCTTATGGGTTTTATATTTCAGCTTCTTTGTGTGTCTGTTAATTTTTGATTGTATGGTATACATACTGAATTTTACCTTCATAGGTGATGGATATTTATGTATTCTTAAAAACTATTTTTTTTTTTTGAGACAAGGTCTTGCTTTATAATTCAGGCTGGTTCTGAGCCCAACCTTGAACTCACAGCAGTCCTCCTGCCTCTGCCTCCTGAGTGCTGGGATTACAGGTGTGAGTCACCAGGCCTGGCATTGTGGTATGTGGTTCTGATTGCTAGTAGGCATGAGTCTCCATGCTCAGTGTTATGGTATGTGGTTACCAGGGATGGAACCCAGTCCCTTGCACTTGCAAGGCAGGCACTGGAACCACTGAGCTAAGTCCCAGTCCCCTTTCCTGAATATTTTGATCCATACTTTTGGAACTTGCAAATAAGGAGGCTTAACTATGATAGTTAACTGTCTTGTGTATCTGACTTTAATTTGGAATTGCATTACGCTGAAGGGAAATGCTAATCGACATTATGGCACATAAAAATGCATTAAAAACTGGACTTAAACACAGCATGGGCACGTAAATATTTCAGAATGAGTGCTCTACAGGGAATACTTCTCTCTTTATGGTGTCTCAGTCTTAGAGTAGGTCTGTGCTGTGATAGATGCATGTGAGAGTTTAAAGTACTTAAAGTCATTAACTCAGTTCCTCAGTGGCAGTAGTCATGTTTCAAAAGCTCAGGAGCCACACGTGTGGCTGGCACTATGGCCTTGGGCAGCTCAGACACAGAGTTTCCATCATCACACCAAGTTCTTGTAGACCGCTTTGGGACTTGAGGTTGTTACGGCTGCCTCTTGATGACCTCTTAACTTCTTCACTGTTTCCCATTGTTTACTCAGTCAATATTTCCTGGGCATCTCCCGTGTGCGGGTCTGTGGAGTTCATCACAGAAGGCAGGATGGGGCAGAGAGCCACTCTCTTGGTCCTTGGAGTCTTTCTTCAACCTCACCCCCACCCCACCCCTCAGCGATATGCTGCGTGGCTTCCTAAAGGGTCTGTTTTAAAATAGAAATCTGAATGCGCTTCTCTGTCTTGGAATCTTCATTGCCACATAGTAGACACCAAGGTCCTGTGAGATCTCCAGCCTCCGCCCGGTCCAGTCTGGAGGCTCCCGGAGTGTCTGCGCTGGGAACAACTTTCCCGCTTGCTAGGACACCCGAGGCCAGCGCCCTCGCGCGCCACTCCTGGTCTCTGCGCTCACAGGCTCCGAGGACTGGAGTCAGGCTGGGGGTGCGGCCATGTCTTCAGGAAGCTCTTATGCCCTGCGGTTCCCCTTCTGGTATCTGACTGCAACACAGCCTGGACTGCGTGGCTCAGTGGAAACTTTCTGCTGTGCTTGCTCAACTCTCCGCGACACACTGTTCTTCCTTCTCGGCGTCTCTGTAACACCTTGAACCAACCTGTGTTCCTGAGCTTTAAAAGGCAACAGCTGACTGCCTGCTGGGGGCCACCCACGCGCTGACCCCTGTGTGTGCAAAGCTGATTAACACCCTGTATATTGCCCAGATCTAGCATTTATAGAGGAGACCATCCAGCAACTCATCAAATACGAAATAGCACGAGATATACATGTTAATGGAAGGAGCACAAATCAGAGAACAAATGCAGTAGAGGGAATTGTTTGGATTGAATCAGGAAGTCGTGGGAGGCTTGTGCCTACACACAGTAGGTTTTCCATAGAGGCTGGTGGAATAAATAGACGTTTAGTAGTAATAGCCAGTGAATACTGTGCACAGACGTGCCTGGCTCTGTCTGTTTTTATCGGCTTTCTATGCATTCAGTCATTCTGCACAACGACCTGTGAGTTGTGTGTCTCAATCCCATTTTACAGAGGAGGAGACTGAGGCTTGACTCACTTCCCCACAGTCACTCTGGCTCCTAAGAGTCACTGAAATCCAGAAACACTGGACTCAAGTACTCGACTTACTTATCACCATATGAAATTGCTGCCCATTATGAAGACAGTAGTATTATGGATGCCAGGGTGTCTGAGGTCCTTTTAGGGTTTTTCTTGTCCTGAGCCAAGAAATGGACAGAACAACTAAAGATGTAGAGGTTTTACATTTATTAAAGGATGAAGAAAAGGTTTTCACAGAAAAAGTAGCGAGAAAATAAGAGCAAAGAAGTGCTCTGAAGAAAAGTAGTGTGGAAAAAGGAAATACACCCTGCACACACAGAGAGATAAACGTGTCAGTGTCCGTGAGGCCAGTGGCCGCCATCTTTTAATATCCTTCTGACGTCAGATCTGGGTGGTCCTATCAGGGTTCAGAAGCTGTTCTGCGCGTGTGCTGGCCATAACTGGCAGGTTTCCATGATTGGCAGGTCACACTTAACTGCCCTACCAGTTTGTTTTGTCCTGATCTCCTGTCTGAGGAAGATTTTATACAATGAACAGTGGTTCTCACACAGACAGCAGTGGTTGTGGGAATACAAAGTGGTGAGGCTTTGGCTTTTTTTTTTTTAAAGGTGAAGCTCAGAGAGATTAATTAATTTGTGCAAGGTCACACAGTAGGCATTAAAAGTTTGAGTATGATTCGGAGCACCCACTAAGTACAGAGGCTGCAGATGATGAAATGAGAAATAGGAGTTTTATTTATTTATTTTTAGTTTTTAGCTAAAGTCCCCTTTCTCTCCAACTTGCTGTGTAAAAATGAAAGGACTATTGATTGGTAGGGCTGAATGTGCAGTTAGTAATGAGATTCCCTCTGAAAATCCTTTAAAGTCTCCATAATTAATTTATTTGGGAGGTGAAACAAACTGAGCACGTGAAAGGAGTTAAAATTATTAACGGCCTGCACTAGGTGCATTGCCCGAGGCTGAGCAGCAAGATGAAGGACTGCGAGGTTGGGGTCCCTGCATCAGCCCCGTGCCCTTGGGATTGTACTCTCCACATCAGCTATTGATCATGCCCAGGGCTAGACAGTCACCTCAACAACTGTTGCTCAGATCTGCTGCGGCTTCAGTGTTTGTCCTGGTCCTCCCCGCTCAAGCTAGGAACCAGGAGTCTGCCGAGAAGAGACCCCCATAAGCCCACTGAGAACCCCGACCCTTCTCCTGCCCTGCTTTGCAGAGCCCAGGGGAACTAGCTTGTGGGGAGCCCCGACCATGCAGTGCACCTGGCTTAGACATGAAGTGTTGACATCAAGCAGAGACAAAGCCAGTCCATCAGGATATGGTGGACAAGGATGGGAAGTGGGGACCGGGAATGTCTGGAGAGATGGAGCCAGTCTGAACCTTCACTGGGGAAGATGAGGTCTGTGCATTTTATTGTCTGTAACTTGTACCTTAAAAAAGGAAGAGGAAAGGATCTGTGCATTATCATCCCTTTTCTCTTGGGGTACAGCAAGGTTAATGGCAGTAATAACGGTGGCACCGGTTACTGGCTGCTCCTCATGCCTCAATGTGGTGGGTGTTAGGGAAATGGAGAGGGCCTAGTAAACAACACTGAATTTAGAGTTCCAGGCAGGACCTGACTTCCTGGGGTAACTCCAGGGGAGAGTCCAAGCCAAGTTTATTGAGCTGGGTCTTTTATGGCTAGGGTTGAGGGGGCAGGAGGGATGGGCTCAGGTGGGGTGAAGAGAGTGGGGCGGTCCTGGAGGAGTGAGATCGGCAGAGTCCTGGTCATGTAACAGCCGGTGTTCTGTTTTGCGTGGGATGGGACTTAGCAGTGGGTTTGCTGTGTCCTAACAGTGGAGATCGTGCTCTCTGGGCCAGGTGGCTGGGAACAGCCGTTCCCGGAAGTCCCTAGGCTGGTTGGGGGTCAGACAGGGGTCAGACCTTCCCGTGGACGCCACGATTAAGCCCATTGTATGGATACCAAGGCTGTTTTAGCCACTGTCCTTGTTCCTGGGACAGAGTGTCCGACACCTATAACTGAAAGCAGCAGAGCTCTGTTTTGCCTCACATTTCATTCCAGGGTCAGCTAGGTCCAAAGAATGGGCGCAGAGGAGGGGCAGGGTGGAAGACAACTGCTCACATGACAAGGAGGACGGTGAGCATGAAGGAAGAGGCCAGAGAGGGAGAGAAGCTGTTCAGGGCCACACCACAGTGAACGCTTCCCACCAGAGCCATGTCCTAACAGCGAGTCCATCACTTTCTTGAGTGCTGAGGCTTTGGGACATCCAGATATAAACTGTAACACAGTCTCAGAGAAGTCAGGTAATAGGCTGGCCGCCCGCGGCAGGCAGTGACAGACCGGCTGGCAGCCTCTGCTCCATCCGGTCTTTGTGCTGTGTGTTCCCTCCTTTAAACACAGTGTTTCATGCACTGCTGACTTCCTTCATCTTGCAGGTGAGTCAGCAGCACCTCAACTTCTCAGCCTAGAGAGGGACCTGGGGCAGCGGCAGGGAGGGTGGTGTCCAGGTGTGGTAGGGAGATGCAGGTCCCACCCCAAGGAGAGCAGTGTAGGATGGCAGGGTGGAGAGTGCTTGGCTTTCCACCAGTACACAGAGAGCAGGGATTTCGGTGGGTGACTTCATGGACTGCTGGCCCCAAATGCGCCTCACATAGCCAGGTCAACAAGGTCAGGGCTGCAAGCCTGAGACCTCACCAGGTCTCCTGCTGACACCATGGGGCTCTCAGAAGTCCAACTCGGGGAGGTCCACTTCAGAAAGCCTGGATTAGGACTCTTGTCAATGCCGAGATATAAATTAAACATTTATCTCAGTGTTGTGGAAAAAGTCATATAGGTTACACTGGCTTTGAAAAATGTTTTTACAAATGTCATTTAACCTTAACAACAGTTCTGCAAGAGAAGGATTACTGCTTTTGTTGGACAGATTTAGAGAAAATGAAAGCTTTAGGGAGTTAATAGTCAAGGTGGTGCCGAAATCCAGGGGGCCTAACTCTAAATCCATTGCTTGCTTTTCTGTACCATGGTGGAAAGGGCAGCCTTGGGGAGAAAAGGGTTGTCCAAGGTGACGCATGGAGATTATGTTGGGACAGTGCCAACTCCGAGGCCAGCCACGACAAAGCTCAGCCAACAGAAAGTCTCCAGGACCAAGTTAGGAGGCTTGAACTGCCTAGTTTAGTACACAAATTTAAAGTACACAGCCCGAAGCAAGTGGAGCTGGTGGAAGTCAATGCCTTTGGGAGCGGGCACCACCAGGGCCTCTGCTCCCTTCTCTGCTCCATCGGCCCTCCCTGCCAATGACAGGTTACCACGTCTAGAGCGGAGCTGAATGATGGGGGTGGCAGAGGGAAGGTGCCTGGGCCGTTGCAGCGTTCCTGCTGCATCAGAGGGGTACAGGGGTCACTGGGCCTGGCTAAAGCTGTCACCCATCCATGTCTCTGATCAGGGGTAGAGGACTTGTGGGGCTAGCATGGGTGCCAGCAAGCGGTACTGACTGAAGGCCTCATCGATACTGAGTGCCCCATGTATGTTGAATGTACTGTGACGATTTGTAACCAGGTATCTCGTGTATATTTCCTAAGTCACAGATATTTGATATGCCTCAGTTTCCCCATCTCACCCCATGTTCAGGCCACAGGTGCTCTGCCTGTGCTGCCTCTGCTGACGTCCCCCCCAGAGTTCCCACTGTCCTCGACACAACTCACAACCTAACGGGTTCAGCCTGCCTCTTCTGGGCTATTTTCTTCTATATACTTAGTCTCACTTATTCTTTCTGTTTGTATGCCTGATTGTTCTTCAGCAGAGCTGAGTATCTTAAAATATGGAACACCTTCCCCAAAGAGAACTGTGTTGGGAGTCCTCGCAGGAATCTTTGGAGTGAGCAGCGGGGTGGCAGGAAGCTTCCAGACTAGTGGAAACAGGTGGTTGGTCAGGTGTAGGTGAGAGCTCACGGTTAGGCCTGTGCTTGGGCCCAGCCTCACTCTCACTGCTGGGACAGCTTCCCACCTGCTCACCTTCAGCTTCCTTCCTGTCAAAAGGTCATAAATGCAACCACTCCTCATGGCTGTTTGATATTTGATAAGATACTGTCTTATATGTCAGCACAAGCCCTTGTCTTTTGTAAATGTAGGTTTAGATCTGGGTGAGGAGTTGGTCTTCTTATGCTTTGTAAACCCTCCTTGTGGGACCCACAGCCCTGAAGAGTATGGTTTCATTTAGGACTGCTTTCAACCAGTGAGTCCTACGGAAGGGTACTGAAGGGTTGAGGATGGCATTCATTGGCAGAGGGCTTGTTTAGTATGAATGAGTCCTGAGCTTAATTACCAACACTGAAAATTAAGCAAAAATGCAAATATAAGAAGAAAATTCATACTGATTGAACCCAGAGCAGTCATTTTGGAGGTTCTGCATTTGCTGCTGTGTCTTCATAGTGCCACCAAGGAGGGAGGACAGGGGCTGGGGGACAGAATTTACCCAGTTGGCAGCAGAGAGGAGGCTCTTGAGAGGCCTCTTATAGTCGATGAGTCTTGAGTGGAAATTTGGATTCACTGGTGTAGCTATTAGCTTATCAAAACAATAGGGAGGAAGTGGGAAGTCCTTTTTTCAGCAGAAGGAGGATCTATGGGATGGGCCACAGATGGGAGAGAGCTTGTCCATGCTGAGGACCTGCAGGGCCTTTGGCTCCAGAGAGCTGGTCCACTGATGAGTGACTTCCAGTCACACCTGGGGCTGGGTGACTTCTGGTCACACCCAGGACAGTATTCAGTTGACTAAGAACACAAAGACAGAGGGAGAATTGAAAGAATAACATGCTTTTACTCCAGTCTAGTAAGTAAAATCTGCAGTGAAATAAGAGAATTGAATGCGAAAGAGGAGTGAGAAGTGTTTGTGGATTTGGAGATTTTATCTTTTTTAATGTTTGAGGCAGTTCTAGCCTCCACTTAATGAGATGTAATTGAAGGGGTTATGTTTATGCCAGGAAGGTGGTGGCATAGAGGGCCTGAGTGGTGTCTTCCAGGATTCTTGGTTAATATGCATGAGGCTAAAATGACAGTCCACAGATTCAAAGTTGGCCCTGGGAACATTTAAGAAGTGGCTTCCTTTTTAACCTCTCCCCTGTGATAAAGGATAAAGGTAGAAGTTTAGGCGTCAGCCAAATTCATTCTGATTTCTTCCTGTTGGAATGTATCTCTGTCTCCCTGGTCAACTGCAAAAGGATGTGGCCTTCGCAGTTGGAGTGGAGGTTATTGTAATGTAAATCAAACTGAAAGAAGTCCTTCCAGGAAGTCAGCTCAGACACATTCTCTGACAGGTCTGAAATTTTATTGTATTAAGTGGCTCTTCCTGGGAATGATGTGAAAGAGCCTGGCCACCTCTCAACCGTGACACAAGCTTCTTCAGGAAGGGACACAAAACTTCATTAGAAAAGCTGAAGGCCTATTATGACCCACTTTAATGTATCTTTTATCCCATTGGCCTTTGGTTAATTTAATAAAGATTGCATATTCTTGGTGACTGATACTCAGAAATTAGAAAAGTCGTTTCCTGAAGGTCTCAATAGAATAGCTTAAAAAGAAAGCAAGAGACGTACTTTCCAGTTTCCAGAGAGGAGATGCGCCCATGTTATTATGTTCTGAAGGAGAAGATCATTTGAGCTATGAGTTTGAAAAAGGACTTCAGAGCTGTTGCCCTGTGTGGGAGTCTTGGTCTTGGGTTGAGCTATGGGCTCTTTTGAGTGACTCTACCTTTATAAGTTTTGTTTTCCTGGTGTGTAGAGTAATTACAAAGGTATCTGTAAGTACCTTTTAGAACTGTCAACCTTGGCCAAGATGAAGTAAATAAAGTTCTTGATCTGGTATCTATGATAGCTTCCAAATTTAAGCGAGTTGAACCCAAGAGAAGAGAATGGGGTAGCTCTGGACAAGGACCTCTGCTCACATGGACAACTGTGCCTCAACCCTTTGCAGGAGGAGTTTACTGCTGAGACATGGGTGGAGCAGGCGGGGACTGCATCTGATTCTGGGTCTTTCACCTCCCAAGGCACAGTTTCAAGAAAGGCAGAAGGCCTACTGAGTCTGCTGACAAAACGCAGCCCCTAGAAAGAGATCCAGAGAACGGTCCAAGTGCTCTTCACTGGGAAGGAAACAGACAGAGTGAAGAATTGACTGTGAGACCCTGTTCTGCACAATTCAGAGAGAGGTGGCTGAGAACCTCAGATATGTGGGCCAAGGATCATGTAATCCATTGTGTTCTGTCTGTGCTCATTGTTGGGCCCTGACAGAGGCTACTGTGGGCCTGGGAGAGTAGGTCAGAGGTCAGCCAGTGTTCAGGTGGATCTGAGGAGAAACCACTGTTTTGGGAAAAGCCTGGTTCTGGAATGGATGGGAGCCAACTATTGCTGAAAAGATGTATGGAATAACAAAATTTATACCCCAGTAACTTTAGATAATAAAGACCTTCACATAATTAGATTTATAATATTCAGACTTATAAGAGTGAGAAACTATACCTCATATATTCCAGATTCAACTGTGAAGTAAAAATTCCTGCCTCATCTACCTGAGACTTTGGGGGACATGTAGAAACAAACCACACTGCTGCTTCACTGCTGGCTGCCTTCTGCCTGCTTGCCCTGCCACAGATTCTTTCTTCTCTTGAGTGGTCCTCTTCCATGCAACCTGTATTGGAGCCAACTGGTTGTGGACTGAAATCTCTACAAACTAAGTCAAATAAACTTTTCTTGCTTTAATTTTGGGTGTTGGGTATTTTGCTTCTGCAATAAGAAAAGTAATAAAGAGAATTATTCTTAATTTTAGCTTTTGTATATTTGTGTTAAAATACTAACACAAGATTTAACATTGTAATAATTTCAGATATATAATTCAGTGATATTAAGTACACTTTCATCATTATGCAAACCATTACCATCATCAACTTCCAGAACTTCATCATCCCAAACTAAAACTCTACACTCATGAAAAAGTCCTTCTCCTTCCTTTTGTCTTCTAGCAGCTGACAACCACCATTCTATTCTTTGCTGCTGTGCATCATGCAATATTTTTCCTCTAGCATTTGGCTCATTTTAATTAACATATTTTAAAGGTTTCCCCATTCTGTAGCATATGTGAGAATTCCATTCCTTTTTAAAGTTGAGCAATATCCTACTGTACATGTGTATTTGACACATTTGTATATGTTTGAACTGCATTTCCTTTTTTCTTACTGTGAGTAGTGCTGCTATGAATCCATATACAAATATCTGAGTTCCTATGTTGAATACTTCTGGATTTAAAGTAGAAATAGAATAGAGATGAAATTACTAAATGATATACTTTTCTCTTTGCTGGATACACCATTTTAAATTTCTACCATTAATGCCTGAGGGCTTAAGTTTGACACATGATTATTGTTTTTATTGGTATAGCCATCCAAATGGGTATGAAGTAGTATCTCAATTTTGTTCTTTTCTTTTTTT
>PVIR01015376.1:0-25828 GCA_004026965.1 Petromus typicus
AATATCTAAGATTTCCTTCAAAATAATATGGGAAGTATAAATAAAACAAAATTAGTTATTCATTTTCAAATATTAATGCCAAACTGCAGTACATAGGGGTTCATTATTAACTTTATATGAACAGATAAGGCACATAAAATAAAAACAAAACATTAAAACAAAATATCAAACAATGGAGCCTACTGTCCTTTGTCTCCTTATATTAGTAAGGATGATGCTTCTCTCTGGCTAGGCGGGATCAAGGGCCCTCTTCAGTCTGAAGCAGTCATAAGAAGATAGATCCTTAGCTCTTCTACACTCTTTAAGAATAAGGGATCAATGTCTAGTGTGTAGGAATGAGGCAGCATAGAGTAAATATAGTTACAAAGGAGACAAGGAGAACCATAAGTAAAAAATTGTACATGTCAGAAGAATGTATCATAAAATAGCATTCTGAAAAGTGTGCACCAGGATATCAACATGTGTGCAGCTTGTGTATATTGTTAAATGTAAATTTATACAATGGCATTGAAAATATTTCCCATTAAAATTTTTTTTCCTGTGCTTGTTTTCTTTTAAAATAGTGCTTATTTTCACAGAAGTTTTAGATTCATGGTAAAACTGATAGAGAGTACAGATTTCTCTTCTCATCTTCTCCTCCTCCCAAACTACACCCTTAAGACAGATGGTATTTATAAGAGATAATTCTATGGTCAAATAAGTTTGTTATTTTAGATCTCAGTATGTTACTAAGACAAGAAATTAGGGTGTGGCCAGGTAGCTGGGGTAGTAGTACTCTAAACTGTAAGTTTCATTATGATCTATCAATCAAAGAGATCCAGGAAACAAGCACCAAACCCCGGAACCTAGGATCTAATCAGTAAGTTTTATCTCTAGTTCTGAGAATACAAACAGGTTTTTCACAGGATGACCTAGATCTGACATCAGTCTGAGGAGTGGGAGATGTAAAAGATGGCTGCCATTAACCCCCTCTGTTCTCTCTTTCATAGTGTTTGTTTGCACCCTTTACAGCTCACTTCTTTTCCTATGGTTAATTGCCTTGCACTAACTCTGCATATCATGTTTCTTTCCCTACCTTTAGTAAATGTAAAACTCACCGCTTATTGCATTCACTTCAACCAATTCTTTGTTCAGGAAAGAAAGAACCTGGAAAAAAGATCCTGGCGACACTATTATACCCAGATATATAAATCCCAAATATGGTAAATAACAGTATTTCCTTTTTATATGCCATATCCTTTTCATCACGAAGTATTCTTAACAACTAAGGTTCTACAATGTTTACCTTTGGAAATTGTTTTTTTAAAATCTCCAGACATGAGAACAAAGATGCATGTACAAAGATGTTTGATGAAGTCATATTTACTATAGGAAAAGTTTATGAACATCCAATGTATAACAGGAAAGTGGTTGCATAATGAGATATACCCTTCAAACTAGAATAGTATATAATCATAAAAAATAGTGATTCACATGATATTTACTGACATGAAAAATGTCACGGGGCTGAGAATATAGTTCAGTGTCATTATGCCTACTTGTCAAAGACAGGGTCCTGAGTTTGACCCTTGATACTGCAAAAGAAAACCAAAAACCAAAACAATAACAACAACAACAACAAAGAAAACTCAGCATTTTGCTAAGTGAAATAAGCAGAGCAGCCAAAGAGCATTTATATCCTACTGTTCCTATCCATAATTAGCATAATTATATAGATTATATGTGATAAACAATATATCTATTAATACATTCAGAAAAGACTACCATGAAGTATGAACAGTAGCATTTCAAGGTGATAGAATTTCTTTTTCTTTCTTTTTTTCTTCCCAGTGAACATTTAAAAAGTTTAAAACATAATTTTTTTTTGATATGACACGTATAAGTACCTTAAATACTTGGAAACATGGCACTTTAAATTACTACGAGAAAATTTTCACATTTAATTAAGTCCACAGACAAGAAAGCTAAATGATGAAGAGACTATGGAGAGAAAACACAGTTCCTACCTTCTGCAGAGAAAATAATGAAAACATAACAAGTGTCGTGAGATCCAGCAGTATAATAGAGGCAGTAAATCTCCAGACACTCTATGACTTTACGAGTTTCAATAAGGGAACACTTCTTCTCTCTGAAACAGAAATAACATGAGCACCATATTTATTTAAAGACTAACTTTTAAATTTGATATTATTTGATAATGTTAGTTGATTTCTTAAAAACATTGAGATGCCAGCATGTCCTTGCCACAGAACCAGAGAGAAGCTGGGCAAGATGGTGCCTGCCTATAAAGTCAGCACTTGTGAAACTTAGGCAGAAGGGTCATTGTGAGTTCGAGGCCACCCTGGGCTACACAATGAGTTCAAGTCCAGACTGAACTAAAAGTGAGTCCCGTCTTGAAAAAATTACAACAAAAACTTCTCAAACAATAAAAAAGCTCAAAGAATAACAAAACAAGAGACAGGATCTTCATCTTTCAGGATATTATGATTAAGACAGTAGTATTATACTCTGATTTTCATGTTTGTTGATATACTTAGTAATTTTAAATAGCAATGTACTTACTATTTGCAGGACAGTATGCCAGATATTATGGGTTTTTTTTTTTCTTTTAACATTTTTTTCTTTCTTTTGGTTTTGTGAGATAAGATATTGTTCTGTAGTTTGGCCCGGCATGGAACTCAATATGTAGTTCAGGCCAACCTTGAACTTGCAACAATTCTCTTGCCTGAAGACTCTTGAGTTTTGGGCTTACCCAGAATACACAATCATGAACAGCCCTTACCAGTCTTTTTATTTAATACTTCTTCAACAATATTTCTTAGGTGCCTCTTATGCCAGACACTGCACCAAGACATATATAACAGTAATCATAACTGCAATATAACCTAACCATTAGCATCCTCATTTTAAGTTGAGGCTATTAAACCTTTAATATTTGAACATACACAGCTTACTTCAAAGTGATTTTATCACAGTCCATTTAAAAAGAGTTTGCCTGGTAACAAGTCTTATCACCATTACTATTACCAATGAGGAAAATATTTCAAAACCTTCTCAGTCACAGTTTGTATTTAGATGTCTCCCAGAAGCCTCGTACCCTCAAGGGCAGAGCTTTCCAAGGGGACAGGACCATGGGCACAGCAGTGATGACTTGCTGGTAGGAGATGTGCCTAGTCAAGGAGGTCTCATCTCCCTCTCTGACTCCTCCCAATGCTTTCTACTTCCTGGCCACCATAATTCAGCACCTTTCCTTGATCCAAGCCCGTGCCGGCCACTTCTACGTCTAAGCCTGCCAACTACAGACAGAAACTCCTGCACTCAGAGCCAAATCATGGCTTTATTCCTGTGCGTGGTGAGAGCTTTGACACAGCAAGAAGGAAAGTGACCAAGACAAATTAAAATGAATAAAATACCAGAGATAGAACAATAACTAAATTTGTTACAAAATACATATAGACAGTATGTTTCATATGGCTTTTGTTATCTGTAATTAAGCATATCTTAATCCTCACACAATCTCCTGTAGCTATTTCGACTTTTTAGACAAGAACACGGTAGGTTAGAGAGGAAAGTGAAATATGAAGTTAAATCTGGGTCTATCTAATTCCACACCTTAAAATATTACTTAAAGAAAAACAAACCAACCAAAAAAATTACTGAAATGGAGGCAGCAATAAAGTAGTAGGAATAATAGCTAGACGTTCTTATATATGTAGTAGGATAAAAATATGGTAAATTTTGAAATTTAAAAAAATTATAGTAAAAAAACCCAATGCCAATAATTTCCCTCCAAATACTTCCCCCATTCCTTCTAACACGTGTGTCACATTATTCTTGCCACCATCTGCAGCAATTCTGGAAGTCCTCTTTCATGGTTCTCCTTATTTTTGTAGCTCTGAGTATTCAAGGACCTGAATTAATACTTCTGTGCAGAACACTGGACAGGGTAAGGAGTCACAGTGGCAGAGTCACTAGTGCGGTGGATGAACACACACTGTAGTACTTTTATGAGCCTGATTTCTGCTGTACAGGACCAGTGTTGACTGAACATTGATGACACTTTGGACGGCTGAAGTAGGACTTGCAGAGCTGTTTCAGAAAGGGGCAGGAACAATGGGGTCAGTGTGTTTGCAGGAAGGGAAAGTATTCTGAGGACGATCAATGGCAACATGTCTCTAATTATAAGACATTTTAAAAATTTAAACATTCACCATATATTTTGATCATCCCTGAATGTGCAAGCACACACACACACACTCACACACACACACACACACACACACACACCTGCACAACTTGTGATATTACCATACAATAGCAATCAAGTGTCACCACTGTATAGTAAAACAGCATACAGACAAGGAGAGGTTCAGGGAGAGATAGAAGATACAACTCTCTGGGAAAGAGATCACGAGTGAAAAACAGCCTCAAGTGCAGATGACAGCTGTACTGGCTCCTTACTTTCAAGTAGGGTGTCACAGATAAATAGACTTACTTGCTCTATGACCTTGAGCATGAACCTTATACTCTCTGAGCCTTGGTTTCCTAATATGTAAATGGAAATAGTTACTAAGTGCCATAGTTGCTCTAAATATTAACAGTCACAATGCACTTATAGTACCAGGCACAATAGTAAATGCGGTGTGTGTTTGAAATAAATACGTGGGGTGAAGATAACCACTCAGAGTCCCTTCAAAGAGTGTACTGCGGGTGCCAGCGCCATCTTAGCTGTGATGGGACTTGAGCCTGCGTTCCTCCAGGCCCACACCAGAAGCGCTCCCAGGGACTCAGTAAAACAGCAGGCGAAGCCAGGGAATTTGCCGCCAGTGTCATCTTAGCTGCACCAGAACTGGAGCCTGCTGGCCTCCAAGCGCACGACGGATGCGCGCCCAGGGACTCAGTAAAACAGCAGCGGAGCTGGGTAAGCTGCCGCCAGCGCCATCTTAGCCACTCCAGGGCCTCTAGGCCCACACTGGAAGCGCGCCCAGGGACTTGGCGTAGAAATGGACATTGATGCACGAACCTCAGCCAGCAACATCGCAGCCAAGCAGGGGCCAGAGCCTGCCTTTCTCCATGTCAACTGCACAAGCACATCAGGGACTCTGTACTGACTGTAGAAGAACAAACCAGGAAACACTGATATTTTAAGGGTCCTAAATATTAGAAGCAAAGAGACTTGTAACAAACATCACCAGACGACAGGGCAGGTACAAAGCCAAAAACAACAGCAACAACAAAAACTCAGAGATGAGGAACCATTCAAAGTCTCAGATGCAAAGATCCTCACCCCAAGTAACACAGAGGGAAGGGAAATAGAGAAGTTTGAAGGTCAGTCTCCAGCGGTATCAGAAATGGTAACCAAAGCAAATCTAGTAAAATGGAAATCAGAACGGATCTCTGAGATGAAAGCAGAGATACTGCACACAGTTAACAAGATGATTAATAGAGCTAAAGAGGAAATCAAGGAGTTGATAGAATTCAAGATAGCAAAAGCAATTCTAAGCAACAGGGACATGGTGGGGGGTATTACAATCCAAAACCTGAAATTATACTATAAAGCCACCGTGATAAAAACTGCATGGTACTGACAAACTAACAGACTTGAGGATCAGTGGAGTAGATTAGAAGATCCAGAAACTACTCCTACTTGATTCACTGAGCCACTTCATCTTTGACAAAGAAGCCAAAAATCCTCAATGGAGGAATGATAGCCTCTTCAACAAATGGTGCTGGAAAAACTGGGCTTTAACCTGCCAAAGACTAAAACTAGCTCCTTCACCATGTGCCAAGCTAAAATCAAAGTGGATAAGAGACCTAAATATTAAAACAGACACAATGGACATACCTTGAGGATATCCTCATAAGTGAAACAAATAGGGCACAGGTAGGTACATATCACATCTTTTCTCTGGTATGAGAAAATAAAGATGTAAATGAGTCCCAGAATTGTATGTTATATACTGTGAAATAGAAAATGCTCAAAGTAAAATAGGGTGAAGGGGGAAAAATAATGAGATTATAACAAAAAAGTAAGGAAACAGATTTTTTTTGTATATGGGGGGGCAGTAGGGTGGGTAGGGCTATGGGAAAAAATGAGAATGAAGTTGTGTCTTATATTGGTACAAATCCCCATTATGGAGTGCAATCATGATGCGTGTATGTAATATACCAATAAAGATAAAAAGAAAAATTAAAACAGACACTCTGAACCTGCTGCAAAACAGGTTAAGTAAAACTCTTGAAGACACTGGCTTAGGGAAAGACTTCTTTAAAAAAACCTCTATAGCACAAGAATTGGCAGAAGAAATCAGCAAATGGGACCTCATTCTTTTAAAAAGCTTCTGCACAGCAAAGGAAACCACTAACAGAGCAAATAGGCAGCCAACAATGTGTGAAAAAATCTTTACCACCTGTTCCTCAGACAAAGGGCTACTATTTAGAATATATGAAGAGCTTAAAAAAAAAAAAAACCCATCCAAAGTTAAAGACCCAATTCAAAAATGGGCATCTGAAATGAATAGATACTTTTCAGAGGAAGAAGTAAGAGCAGCTAAGAAGTATACAAAGAAATGCTCAACATCATTAGTCATTCGAGAGATGCAGATGAAAACAACGCTGAGATTTCATCTCACTCCACAAAGAATGGCTGCCAGGTCAGAATTAGCCAGCAACAAATGTTGGCGAGGTTGTGGAGAAAAGGGAACCCTTCTCCACTGCATGTAGGAATGTAGACTCATAAAACCTCTGTCGAGGTCAGTGTGGAGATTCCTCAAAAAATTAGGATTGGAGGTCCCATTTGATCGGGCCATTGCTCTGCTAGGCATATACACAAAGGAATTAAAAGATTCATTTCACAGCGACATATATGCATCCATGTTTATAGCAGCTCAGTTTGTGACTGCTAAGTCTTGGAAACAACCCAAATGTCTATCAACTGGAGACTGGATAAAGAAGATGTGGTTCTTTTATAGGATGGAGTATCACTCTGCTACTAAAAATGATAATATTGAGTCATTCACATGCAAATGGATGTACCTTGAGGACATCCTCATAAGTGAAATAAACAGAACACAGATGTATAAATATATGTCTTTTCTCTGATATGAGAATATTAAGTTGTAAATGAGTAGTAGTATGTATAGTTGATATTGTGAAGTAGAAAATATTTAAAAGGAAAGAGTGTAAGGGTAAATAAGGAGGGGAAAACAAATGTGGTAATAAGCAAAAAGAAAACAAAAATTGTGTATATAGGGGGCAGGGGGATGCAGGGTGGGGGGAAAAGGGAAAAAATGAGCATCAAGTCATGTCATGTTCTGGTGCAAAGTCAATTTTGAATGTGATTATCATGTGCATTCATAATGTACCAATGAAGAGAATTAAAAAAAGAAAAAAGAGAGTGCTGCTACCAGTCCCATTTCACTTCTATTAGGAATCTTCACTTTAACCCTTTGAGGAAGACAGCTTAAAAATCAGAATAATCATGATTTTTGTCATCCCCTCAAATTATTAAAAACAAACACAATAAACTCATCAATTTGAAAGACCACTGATTGTTATTATCATCTATTTTAAGCACCACATCGTATACAAATTACCTAATCAGTATAAATTAAAACAACCACTGATAACTCAAATTGGACCACCACTCAAGTCATGTTATTCTGCTCGTGTGTGCTGAGAATTCCTTCTTATTGTGGATACGCTTTGAAAAGATACAGACTCATCAATGTATATTCTTATCAAGAATGTTTAACTTGAATTTAATAATACTAAAAAATTAAAAAAACCTAAAATAAGGAATATGTTGCTGCCAGCTCAGTATTACTAAAAATGTAAATGATGTGATATTTTTAAAAAGCTGGGAAATTTGTTTTTAAGGTATATTAATTGAATATAACAAGTAAAGACAATATATGGGCCTTGATTGCCTTCTGCACCATGAGGAAATTTGGACAGGATAAATACTGAACAACTGAGAAAATTTAAATATTGATTTAAGAATCTCTATCAGTAACATATTTAAAACCATACCATGTGGTTTATTCCTATATATAAGATGACTCATTCATATATTTATAATTATCACTATTTACTAAATATCTACTAAGTGTGATAATCTTATAGACAAATTCATACAAGAAATAGGCCACTGAAAACTTGGCTTGTCAAAAGGGTATAAGATTCCCTCTACCTCAGGCTGGTGACTTAGCAAAAACAATGAATCATCTGTTATATTTTGTGACTGACACCATCTGTTATAAAAGCATTTTCCCTTCAAGAAAAAGAGGCGAATTCAGAGTGTTGCAGCACTGGGCTCCTGCGCATAGCCCTGAGGAAAGGCCTGCAAGACAGAGTGGCAGGCCAGAAAGCCAAGAGGAGAAAAAGATCACTCTGCCAAAAGAGGTACTTTCTAGTTGAGGTTAAAATCAGGTGATCTGGAGCCTACTGGACTGAAGAGGCCAAATTATAAATGGTTTATAATCATTATGTATTTCTTTTTTAACTAGACTACTCATATGATGTAGAATTTGATTGGTATAAAAAGACAGTTTCTCAGTCTTGTTCCCTGCCATCTGGTCTCTGTCACTCGAGGCAACCTCTTTAGCAGTTTCATGTGTACTTCCAGAGATGTTCAATGTATTACCATGTCTACAAATATTTCTCTTCATGAAACAGGTAATAAATACAGTTCTTCCTTGTTTTTCCCACATTTTTCATCTAATCATATCAGTGTATATAAAGCTGTTGAACTTTAAGAGCTTCATTTGTAGAAAGCCTATATCACGACAATGAGAGTAGGTAAGAATGTAAGAAAAAATACCTTTCTTTCACAAATAACTATTCTTTCATAAGGCTTATGATGTAAAATATGATAGGCACAAGAACATAAGATATAATAGGTGTTTTTCAGCATAAAATAAACAAGATAGGAAATATCAGGCAGGAAGGAGTTTGAAGGGGCTATGATTGAGGTAGGAGAGTTCCAAAGATACTGGCTGAAGAAGGTACCTAGGAGGATTTATCTAAAGATATTGTTGGATTTCAAACATCTGAGTGAATTGTGACAAAACATTGGAAAAGGTATTGAAGACCCTGTTGTGAGAGAGGTACAGATGTGTTAACTAGAAGACACCAAGAAGACAAAGATTTGAAGAGAAAGGGTGGGGAATTCATGGTCTTTACCACTGGACATCTTCATAAGGACCTGTGACAGGAGATCAGTTCACAAAATCCATATGCTAGGCAAGAGGGGTTGTACCTATCTGCCACTCGGGGCTGGAGGTCAGGGGCAACCAGTAACTCAGCAGGGCCAGCAAGGAAACATAGTCTGTACCAGGGCTCACCAGGAAGACCTGGCGATATGGAAGTATCCATAAGAACAGAAGAATGAGCAAAAGGAGAGAGCACAGGGGAAACTCTTGGTTTAAAATTTAAATTTCAATTTTTATTCATGGATGAAAAAGAAACTTCAAATAGGCCAGATTAAGTTTTCCTTTGTTTGCTGACATGCTTTGGGTAGAGATGTCTGGAAGTTCGTGAAATAAGTCTACAGATAAACAAGATTTTATACAGATGAGACCAGCAACTATACCCAGGTAGCTCATAGGATGTTAAAAGAATCCAAGGAAAGAGATGAGGGGAAAGAAAAAATTGTAATGGTAACAAAATAAAGGGAAACAAAGCTCATGTATATAGGGGGCAGGGGTTGTAGTGTGGGGAGGGGAATGGTAAAAAATGAGAATCAAGACATGGTACAAATTGTCAATGTTAAATATGATCATGACATGCATACAAAATGTACCTAGTTCACAATAAATTTTTTTTTAAAAAAATTATACAAATAATAGCATGGTCCAAGTTTTCTAATTACAATTTCTAATATAACCTTGCTTTGATTTCTCTCCAGATTTTGGGAGCTTTAATGCCATTCCATATGTAGAAAGTATACATTCCAAGACTAAAACTTGCATACTAAAGACCAGCAATAAAATACATCCTATCAGGAACTAGAATGAGACACCTAGAAAATGAGGACTTAGAGGACGAAAAAAAAAAAAAAAAAAAAGTGAGGGTAGATCACTGAGAATTCAGAAGGGGCTGAGAGGATAAGTATAAACTGTGAAGAAGCTGGAGAAACAGGGTAGAGGCTACATCAGAGAAAAAAGAATGAGGTAGCTGGGAATCATATCCCAGTCCACTGGAGAAGTTGATCTGTCTCTGCTGATACAATGTAAGCCCAGAGAGATTTGGCAGCTGCACGGAGAAATAGCAGATAAGACTGGCAGCAGCACTCCCACGTAAAGGCCACAGTCCTAACATGCAAAAATAGCATGAGGTTTCCTCTGATAGTGACTCCTTTCAAATGGCAGGTTAAGAGCTGGAGAAGAAATCCAGTGCACCACTGTATTTGAGAATGTTTAATCAGGAGCCATTTGGGAAAGGGATGAATTACTCAACCTGAGCTCAGGAGAAACCACAGAACACCGGTACCTCAGGGTTTCAGGTGCCAGTGTGACTAGGGGAGAGACCACCATAAAACTGTCATGGAGATGGTGTAGAGTGTAAGTGCTGGAATCAAGTCCAGTGGACTGTTTGGCACCCTCACCATGGCCTCTCTGTGTATGGCCAGCACTAAGCTCAGTGGTTTGATTATTTTCCTCATCTAACAATGGGATCAGGAATATGCCTCAATTTTGACAGTGGCCAGAGCCTAGGCTATATGGATGGAAGGGCCTTGGGTGCAAGGACAGCCCTCACAAACACACAGGCAGTGAAGATCAGTATAAAAAACAGGGACGGGAGGTGCACAGGGAAGGGACACAAGGACTGGGCAGACCTCGCTGACAGATCTCATCCACGAGGAGAGGCAGGGCAGGATGTAGCCCTCACACACAACAACAGAGAGTGGAAATAAAATAGGTCTTGGCAGTGACTAGCTATCCCTCTGCATATCTGGAGAATTCTAAATCAGAAGACCTAGGAAAGAAATCCTCCAACAACAAGCAGAACCATTTCTGGATTCATTTCTCTTTTTCTTCATTGATATATTGGGGTTTCTTTTTTCCTCATTTTTGTTATTATTTTTTCTGGTTCCAGAGATCTATCTAATTCAGGACCTTGTGCTTGTGAGGCAGGTGTGGCACCACTGAGCTACTTTTCCTTTTAATTCATGACTTTGCTCTGTATTTTCTTGTTTGTTTATTTTCTACTTTTTAATTCTATTAATGTTCTTTTACACCTTAATAAGATCCTTTATCTCAGTTTGCTCTGTTCTTTCTCAACTTCCTTAACTATTCGAGTTTTATTTCTTTCATTTTCCTATTCCTCAAGCCCTCTATCTTTACTAATACTAGGATTTTATTTATTTATTTATTTTTAAGGTTTTTTGAGACAGGGTCTCGCTTTGTGGTTCAGGCTGGCCCTGAGCTCAGCCTCAAACTCACATCATAGCAATCTTCCTGCCTCTGCCTCCCGAGTGCTGGGATTACAGGCGTGAGCCACCACGCCTGGCACTGTGGTATGTGGTACTGATTGCTGCTGGGGTGAGTCTCCACCCCCTGTATTGTTATGTAGTTACTGGGGATTGAACCCGGGTCCTTGCGCTTTTAAGACAGGCGCTAGAACCACTGAGCTATATCCTCGGCCCTAGGATTTATTAATCTTTAGATGATCAGCTGACTTCACTATTACTGACTGATTGTTAATGGTACTATAGTTGGTACATTGTTTAGGTATGTGCTGCAGGTTGATATATAGTTTCTTTGTCTATTAATATATATGTGTACATATACATATGCTTTCTTATTTCTCTTTCACATGGAGTCTGGGTATTGCCATGTAGCTCAGGTTAGCCTTCACCTTTACTATGTAGTCCGTGCTGGTCGTGAGTTTTTAGCAGGCCTCATGCCTTAGGATCCTGTGCTACCACAGCTGTCTCTTTTTTTAAAAAATTGAATTCTCTATTGGTACATTTTATATATACATCATGATCACACTAAACATTGATAATTTGTACCAGTATATGACATGACTTAATTCTTATTTTTCTCATTTCCCTATCCACTGTACCATCTCCTATCCCCCATATACATAGGCTTTGTTTCCCTTTTTTTAACAATCATATTTTTTCTTTCCACTTGTTACTTTACCTCTTTCCCTTTGAATGTTTTCTATTTCACAATATCTATCATATATTCTAGAACTCATTTATATCTTTAGATTCTCATACCAGAGAAAAGGCATGGTATTTGCAAATCTGTGACCTATTTCTTTCATGTATGAGTATGTCTTCAAGGTACGTTGTCTACCCTTTTTTTAAACAAGGTGCCAAAGAAAGTTTTATTTTGACAGGGCCTGTGATGTACTACAGGGATTCAGTACCACTGAAAGGAACACTTCTAGATGATCCTACTTCTGTGTATGTATTATAATTACAGTTTTCTTTCCTATTATTAAGACTGGGGCTGAGGATTTGGCCCAGTGGTTCCAGTGACTGCTTTTCAAGCTCAAGGTCTGATTCTCAGTATAGCACAAAAAAGAAAAGAAAAGAAATTTATGATTAAGGTTGGCCCAATATTAGCTTAAGTAGCTTCCTAGTGGATGTCAAAATCTTGTTCTTTGTAAATTCTTTTATTGATGATGATTTTGTTGTTGTTGCAAGGGTGGTAATAATGGCTGCTAATGACTGGGCTTTACTTTATGCCCATATCTTGTTTGTCTTCGTGTCATTAACAATACTGTGGTTTACTTGCAGAGAACTGGATTCTGTGGCAATTGTATTCTCCCTTCTCTCTCCAAATTAATGCAGGAGGTCAGAAGCAAAGACCTATAGGAACCCACTGCTGAGTGTATTGCTGCAAAACACATGCTAACTAAAGATATCTCCATTTTAGCAACAAAGTCTTTCCATTACGGTCAAACTATATCTGTCAGTATAAAAACAAAGACCAACATAAACACCAGAAAACAAGCAAAATGTTTTCAAAAGCTTCCAATTTGTTCAAAGGTGATTCATGGAGCAATGATGGGAAGGAAATTGAATCAGCTAAGTTATAAAAAATGATAAAGACAGGAGATAGCCCCCATCACAAAGAAATGGATGGACAAACTGCTCTGTAGATTCTAAGAAGACAAACTATACAGATAATGGACTCAAAAACAAAAAGTCAGTGAGTTTACTGAAGACCTTAATAATAAGGTAGTTGAGCTAAACCTAATGATTCAAAACATAAATGACTGGTAGAGCAAAGAACTAGAGTTCATGAGAAGGAACTAAACAGAAATTCAGGAGATTCAAAATTCTCTTGAAAATATGGGCAGTAAAAGTGGCCAAGACAAAGACAATGTGTCAGAACTAGAAGGTAGGGCTGATTCAGGTGACCTTATAATTCAGAGGTACCTTAAAAACATTAAGAACATATGAAAAATGTATCTAACAGCTGCTAAATGATGCAAAGAATACAAATTTAAGATTAATCTGAATTAGTGAAAAATCAGAAGACAGCAAACATGACACAACAAAACTTGTTCACAGAAATGAAAGCAGAAAATATTCTAAATAAATGAAAAGAATTTAACATAAAGAAAAGTGATGGACATGGAACCCAAAATAGCTACACATTTCTAGACTAAAATAGCTCACTGAAGCTGAGCACGGTGGGACACAGTTGCAATCCCAGAACTCTGGGAAGCTGAGGTGGGAGGACTGCAATACCAAGGCCAATCTGAGCAACGGAATGACTTAGTGAGACCCTATCTCAAAGAGTAAGATGGGCTGGGAAGGTAGCTCAGTGTCAAGGGCCTGTGTTCAGTCCTCAGTATTATCAGAGAAAGAGAGAGAGATACAGTGACAGAGAGAGACCGAGAGACAAAGAGAAAGACAGAGAGAGAGAGAGAGAAAAGGAAGAGAGAAAGGAAAGAAGAAAGAGTGAGAGAAACACTCCCTGATACTTACTCAAATGTAAGAAAACTGAATTCTAATATGCTAATAAAGTAAAAAAAAAAAAAAAAAAAAAAAAAAAAAAAAAAAAAAAAAAAAAAAAAAAAAAAA
The DNA here is from genome assembly GCA_004026965.1 of Petromus typicus. Classification (NCBI taxonomy): domain Eukaryota; kingdom Metazoa; phylum Chordata; class Mammalia; order Rodentia; family Petromuridae; genus Petromus; species Petromus typicus. Next base: position 14,051 of record PVIR01015376.1, read on the forward strand.
AAAAAAAAAAAAAAAAAAAAAAAACCTTAAGGCAGAAAATACTGCATGCTTCTAGAAAAAAAAAAATAAATAAATAAATAAAACAAAATTAACAATATCTTTCAATTTGTCAAAATTGGAAGATGAAAGGAGGCATACAAATCTGGAGAGAAAATTCCTCACAGAATTACAACAACACCTCTAAACTTTATATGGAACCTGAGGAGACCAAGAATAGCCAAAGCAAACTTGAACAAAACAACATAGCAAGTAATATAAGAATCCTGGATTTCAAGTTATACTATAAAGTTACGATGACAGCAACAGCCTGATAGTGGCACAAAAATAGGTAGGTTGAATAATATAATAAAGAAGAATAATATAATAAAGAAAAATCCAATCACATTGGTCACATGATTTTTTTTTATAAAGGGGCCAAAAACATAAAGATGACTTATTTTTTAATAAATGATGCTTAAAAACTGCTTATCCATATTAAGAATGAACCTAGATCCCTATCTTTCATACTGCTCTATGAGCAAATAAAAATAGATCAAAGACCTAAATATTAAATAAGCGTACTAAGGGCATGTGAGTTAGGTTAGCGGTTCCTCACAAGCACAAGGTCCTAAGTTTCATCCCCAGTATGGGAAAAAAAAAAAAAAAAAAAAAAAACACAAGGAAAAATAGGAGTGCTGAATCTGCTAGAGATAAAAAACAGATAAAACTCTTGAAAACATTGGTGTAAGCAAGGACTTTCTCAATAGAACATAAATTACCTGTGAAAAAATATCAAGAATCCACGAGTGGGATAATAAAAACTAAAAGCAGAGGAAACAACCAGCAGAATAAAGAGACAACTCACAAAAATGAAAAAAAAATTAAGCCAAGTATTTCTAGATTAGAATGCTACTATCTAGACTACATACTGCCACAAATCCAGACACATGGCTCAGTGGAACTGAACAGAGTATAAAAAAACAACACAAGGAACATTCAACCTCATCATTTTTGACAAAGGAGCCAAAAATATACACAGGAGAAAAGATAGCTTCTTTTCCAAATGTGCTGGGAAAACCGGCTAGCCACATGCACAGAATTGAACCTAGACTCATGTCTTTCATCATGTACTAAATGAAGATAAAAAATAATTAAGGATCAAAATATTAGATCAGAAACAACCTGCTAGAAAATCTCAGCCAAATATGTGGGCATAGGCAAAAACTAACAGAACAGAATTCCAGCTACACAAGAAATAAGTCAGAGAGAGAGAGAGGAAAAGGAAGAAGAGGACAAGAAAGAACCAACAAATAGGATCATATCAAATTTTAAAACTTTTACACCACAGAGACAACAGCCCACACAGGGAACAGGAAATCTACAGAATGGAAAAGTAATTTTGGCAGCTACTTCTTGGACAGAGGACTAGTATCTACTATGAAAAAAATTTTAAAAATTGCACCACCTAAATAAAGACCTGATCAAAACACGGGCAACTGAAATAGATGCTTCCCGAAAGAAATACAAATGCCCAATAAGTGCATGAAAAAAATAAATACTCAGCATCTTTGGTATTAAAGAAATGCAAATCACAACAACACTGAGATTTCATCTTACTCCAGCTATAATTACAGATGCAAAAACAAATGCTGCCAAGGTTGTAGGAAAAAGTCTGCCCAACATTGCTGATGGGAAAACAAGCCAGTGCTGCCCCTGGAAATGATAATTTACACACCATCCAATATCAGTCACATACCAGTAACATAAAGTAGTCATTTATCAATTCCTATGTCTGATGCTCTTGAATAACAGGCTCTGTGAAGCTTAAATCTTAGCTCTCTTTATATAACCTTGGACAAGATTTTTCTTGCTATAATAATTAATGCATATTAATTTTATACATTAATGGTTTCATTTCAGTACATTCCTGTACTATGATTGGGCCCCTTCTATCCTTCATGTGTCTTCCCCTTCCCCTCCTTTGCCCAGTGGGACAAGAGATTACACATACATTTGCTCAAGTTTCCTGAAAGTCCTCATTTTATAAGGACCTTTTGAATGTTACATGGTACATGATGAATGCTTGGCAAAATGCCTGAGACACAGTAAGTAGTTAATAGGGTGTATCTTCACTGTTTCTACTTACTATTCCAAAATTGCCAGTTATGGATTGTAAGGTTCACTTACTTGGAATTTACAGAGTGAGTTCACTGTATTTCTTTCTTCCCTTGTACATAGACTTTGCAAAAAATTTCATGTTCCACAAATGTCTCTTTCAACCACTCTGCAGAGGTCAGGCTCAAAACACTTATATCTGATTCTGCTTTAAAATGTAGTTGAGAAATAAATGTCCGACATGGAACTACTTCCTTTTACACAGTCTAGAACAGCACTTGTAATCAGGAGACCTGAATATGGGCCATGCCCTTAGTCTCCAAGTATCCTTCTAGGAGCGGAGGATAATACTTGCTGGAGTGGACATTTATTGTTTACTTCCCCACCTGCTGCTTCCAGTAACTGCCCACAGAGTTGTCTTTGGACTGCTCAAGCCAAGTGCTGACTAACTCTGATCATAGTAACAGGTCCAGGTCAGTGGCATGCAGAACCATCCAACATACCAAGTATGGAGCTGAAACAGAGCCAGTCCAGAGCAACAGAGCCTCCACTTAGCCTGTCTGGATAGTGTTCCACCCTGACAACCAACATGTCATCTTTAGAACCAAATCAGTGATGCACATGTAGCTGGAGAGGGACATTCACTTACTGGTTAGAAAAAAGTTCTTCCTTAACAACCTGAGGAGTCTAAATACTTACCTAACTTTTAGTATTATCTTGGATGTTTTTAGTATCAACTGACATACTAAGTATAAAAACATCTGGTAAACTTAACATGCTCACGAAAGGGCCATAATTCGAATGTCTCCCTGCTGAGCGGGTTGAACCACTAGTGGCACATGCATGACTGTGCCATGGATGACTGTACCACTTGCATCATTAGTGGTACAAGCTGCCCGAAGAAATAGTCATGCAAACCACCTGGTGGTTTAAGCTAGAGGAAATTTGTTGAAGCAGCATGAAAATGTTTACTGTTATTATAATTTTTAATGGCACAAAGCAAACTGTGCCTATTAATAGTTATAACTAATCTTTATACAAAAATAGTATCCTCATTAAAAGTCTTGGGGTGTTACATATTTGTGATGGCTTATGTCTAGACGTCCTCTCAAAGCCTCATGAGGTCATAGGTAGGTCTTTTCAGAGGTGACTGGATCTAGAGTGTGTGATGCTAAGATTAAAGGAGTATGATCACTAGATTAGTTCCCTGATTGGTTTGGTATAGTATGGGTATGGATCATGGAGAGGGCCACCCTGGATGTGGGTGCTACTTACACTAAAGGCATGCAGCCCGGACAGAATATAGGCACAGGAAGAGGCCTGTGTCGTGATTGCTGCTTTGCTACTTGGCTTTCTTCCGCCTTTCCTGGCTCCCCACGCACACTGCAATGCCCACTGCCAGGCCTCCCTGCCTTGGAGCCGACAGACAACTGAAACTTCTACAAATTAGGGGTTAAATGAACCTTTCCTTCTTTAACTTTTGGGTTAGGTGTTTTGTCTCAACAACAAGAAAAGACAATATTAGAATATATGTTTTGAGTACTAATTACTTTCAAGTGAATTTTATCAGTCTTAATCAGTAAAGTCTGGAGCAGTACAGTTTTTTTGTTATTTATCAGTAAAATACTATTTAAAAGAAAACAGAAAAAATTTGACCTGTCCATATGAAACTTGATGCTATAAAGTAATAAAATTAAAAGCATTGAAATTAGAATGAAAATGAAAACATAGTATGTCAAGTAAGCTCACAGGCTTTAGTTTTTTAGGTGGACCCCTCTCTTGGTGTCTATAGGATTAATTTGACTGTTAATTTTCTTTCTGACCCAAAGAGAGCTAAACCAGACCTGCTTCACTTCTCAGAAGCAGAATAGTACAGCTGAAATAGAGGTTGTTTTGCAGCACTTGCTCCATCTTTCATATCCGTCTCCAGATTATGCTACTTAGGTAAAGGGTCAGACAATCTCATAACAAGGTTCATTTTTGGTTTTATTCTCTATCATCACTACCTGATGGCAGAAATGGAAATAATTACGGGAAAAGCATAACGTGAATATGTACATTTTGTCATGATGAAAAGTTTAGCTGTCATGGCACTTAAATTTTTTTTCCATTTTACTTTAGTTTTTATTTTAGACAGGATCTTGCTATACAGTTCAGACTGACCTTGAACTCCGTATGTAGTTTATGCTGGCCACAAATTTTGTGTCAATCCTCCTGCCTCAGCCTCCTCACTGCTGGGTTGTACAGGTAAGCGTCACTATGCTCAATTATCATGGCATATAGAAGAAAATAAATAATGGAACAATGATGTTTGCTAATTAAAAATAAGTTATGACATTAGAATATATGGCAAAAGTATATTGCCAACTCAGAATAGATTAGATTGATTATCAGTCAAGAGAAATAATACACATTTTCATTTTTAAGGTAAAGTCAAGACATTTATTTAGGGCTGGAGATTTATCTCAGTGCTTCTGGCACATGCCTGGCAAGCACAAGGTACCTGGGTTCGATCCCGGGTACTATATACCACGATGCCAGGCATGAGGACTCATGCCTGTAATCCCAGTACTTGGATGACCAAGGCAGGAGGATTGCCTTGAGTTGAAGACTAGCCTGGGCTACCAAGTGAGTTCAGGGATGCCTAAACTACAAAGCAAGACCTTGCCTCAAAACAACCATTTTAAAAAATAAACCGGAGTTGTAAATTGATACCATGAAGAGAGTGATTTCATTTTTTATTTTTTGTCTTTTGAGACAAGGTTTTGCTATGAAGTTAACACTTGGACTTCACTATGGCTCCTTGAACTCATTATATAGTCCCGGATAGCCTCAAACTCAAGGTGATCTTTCTGTCTCAGCCCCGCAAGTACCAGGGTTTCACCTATAATTCACCACACACAGTTAACAGTGATATTTTAATAAACAGACTTTTAATCAGTTTTGTCTTTCAAAATGGCTGTCTTTGAAGGCCATAAAAAACAGCTCAAACATGTTAGAAATGTCCAAAATATTTTTTAATTTCTTAGTTTGTAACTGACTTGCTGTCAGCTTTTGGTTTTTCTCACACAAAAAGATATAGCTTGGACCTACAAAATTAACTTTAGATAATTAAGCTGCTTTCAGAATTCTTATGAAATTAATATGTGTATTATTCAATAGTGTGAAACAAAAAGATTTCCATAAATATTTCGTGCAAAGGAAGTACCCATGAAATAAGTTGTATTTAATAAAGTACTCCTCAAAAGAATCATAAAAATCCACCTATGTATGTTTTGTACACTGTCTCCTTCTGTACAATTACTTCTTAAGCTAGAAAAAAAGCAAGAGTTGCAACTATCAAATTGTAGACCATTGTGTCAAATTTAATAAAAACAAACAACTGTGAGAAAATAAGTTGGATTTCCAAACATTTGAGCAGACAGAGACTCTAAAATAGAGCTAGGTATAATAGGAGAGTGAGTAATATCTACAGATTAAGTCTTCAAGGAACTTAAGTGGAGGAGTACATGCACGAACCACTAACAGCATTCAAATTTTGGCTTCAACATAATAAATGTAGCTGAAAGCTTGCAGAAGCCAATTTACATTCAAGCATCTTTAGTCTATATTTTCATAGCTAATGAAAAACAAATAAAGAATAGTTTAATTCCCATTGGAGTTTGTTGAAAAGTTCAGAAAAGAATAGATGAAACAAAAAAGCATGAAAGTTAAAAAAAAAAGTGTTATTGATACCTTAAGATAGGCATATTCAAAGTTTTTGTGACCAATAGGTATGTTAGGAATATAGTGAACAGTAGTGGGAGAAACATCTCGATGATTTAGTAGATGTTTGAGTGAGTCTCCTTTCCTAGGTTCATATTGCCAAGGAAGCAATACAGGTGACACAAAAATGCTCTTAGGACTTTTATCCACATGACTAAACACAATGAAAATATCTATGATTATTTGGAATAAGACAGACCACTATTTACCAAATGTCTGCATGGAGCAATATACTCTTAGAGAAATGCAATGCACTTCTGCAGAACTCAATTCAGTCCAATATATTCCAGAAGTTATGCTGACCATAGAACTCTTTTGTTCTAATACTCTTATTAACATCTCAGTTTGGGGACAGAGAGGTAGCTCAGTGTAAGAGGACATGTTTAGCAAGTTCAAGTCCTTGAATTTAATCCTAGTACAGCAAAATAAAACTAAACAAAAAGAAATATCATTTTAGAAAATTTACTATAGTATTCCTATAATTGAAATGTAAAGTATGATTACTTAAGTTCAACATAAGTCATTGTCAGGGTCTCTTTGAAGCCTTACAGTGTAATATGATTGCTGAGAAACATCCCCAAATGTTCATTAATTTTGTAGCAAATAGAAAATATATGATGGTACTCACTCGAATACTAAAGAATTATCAACACAAAAATTTTTTCATATTATATAGCCCAATTTACTCTATATACTTCTCTATATGTGGAACTCTTCTTTGAAAATTTTATTGTAGATTTAATATAATAAATGTAAAAATATAACTTTTACACTGTCAGGAAAAGTTAGTATTTAAATTAGTCTTGAAGGAGTTGTATTTTAATATGCGGAAATGAAGAGAAAGGTAAGAAGGAAGGACAAAAGCAAAGATATGTGGTGTACAATGCAAGACACCTTTAGAAGGTGATCTCTGGTACATGGTGAGAATGTGGTAAGTAACTGGACACGTAAATTATTTATTAGAAAATTAATGAAGGAAATGGCAAATTATAATTGAGGGTCTTAAATATGTAGCAAAGTTACATAAATTCTCTCTGGCATGTCTTGGCTCTCCAAGTAGTTGTATATAATCTCACTAGGCAACAGAAAATTTACATATATAAAGTATCTTTCTCAACGATCAATTTTATTTAAACATTTGAAGAATTACATTTAAGTAACTTGATTGACAACTAATTCAAAACATCAGTATTATATTAAACAGATGTATTTTGGAATGCTAAGTGAAGCTTTTGTAAATTTTTTAAAAGTAACCCAAGGGGTCAAAGAAATTTCTGAGTTTGCACTGAAAAGTGATAAATCTTTTCATCAGCTGTGATACAAGATTTTAGTGGGGGCTTCTTTTATATCCTTTGCTGACAGCAGATATGACACCAATGAAAGAAACTTGATTAAAGTGGTAACAGGATTAAAGTGATAATTCACTTATATTAATCTAAAAGCAGGATGCAGGTTGATCTAGAATAAGCAGATAAGGGAACTATAAGTTAGAAGAATTACTACTGAAATAGTCCATTAGACCAAATTTCAGTTCGGCTCCTTTTTTCTGTGTAGGTGCTGATTGTGGGTTCTATCTTTTAGACTAGTTACATTGTCTCTTTGACTCTGTTTTAGCATTTCCCCTGACAGATGAGTTTCGTGAAAATCCTGGTGGTCAGATTTTTGTCGCTATGACAAAAGACCTCCCATAAATAATTCACAGGTGGAAAGACTGACTTTGGCCCAAGGTTTCCGCAGTTTTCAGCCTGTGGCAGCCTCGTTCCATTGCTCTGTGGTAAATCAGAATTCACAGGAGAAGCATGTGGCAGATAAAAACTGCTCACCTCATGGCAGCCAAGAGGCAGAGACAGGGAAAGAAACAGAAAGGAAGGAGCCAGGGACAAGCTACCATCTTCAGGATTTGTCCTGCAGGATCCCTTTCCTTTAACTAGGCCCCACATCCTGGCTACACCATTTTCCTAAAATGCCATCAAATTTTGATGTCACCAATGGATAAATGTCCTGATGAGATTAGAGTTGTCATATTCCAATCACCACCTGCTGTGACCAAAACACTTTTGGGAGAATGAAAGTTTTAGCTTTAAACCAGAACATCCCTATATACATAATATCTGATCAAATTCCTCAGGTTGCTATTGTAACCCTGTTTTCCTTCAATAATCCTACCGGGTAGGTGGGACAGGGATCCCCTAGGTGGAAACTTGTTTCCCTGGCTCCTTGTGAAGTCGAATGATCCTGCTCTTAGAGGAACTTCTTAAGAGTACTGAAACTTCCCAAAGTCCTGAGAAACATCTGCTCTGGAAGTTCTGCTCATTTTTCCCCCCATACTCTCATAACTTTGCTAACGATAAAGTAGAACTACACACACACACACTTGGACAGACATGTAATGATGGCTAGCTTTAACGTGTCATGAAATTTTCCTCAGCAATTCGAACATAGCTTTGAAAAATAAAACAGATAAAAATTTATGAAAGGACTTTTCAACAATAATCATCTTGGATGTCTGTCCAAAAAGCTTCTTTCTTTGCTATCTTGAAACTTTAAGTTAAGTAACAGAGATTCATTGGATATCTATGGAGTTTCCAAGTAAGATAACTATTCCAATATTACTAAGCATAATGTTAAGTTTATGCAGCTTAGGTCCTCTGTTTTGATATAGTATAGAGAAACTAAAGATATTTGAGTTTGTCAAACATGCTTTCTGCCACATATAAAAGCACTGTAAGAAAGTATATGCCTGTTCAAGAACATATGCTAATAAAATTGCTAGTTTAGACAGACAGAGTGCCAATGACATCCAATTCACAATTTCATACTTCCTAGTTATCTTTGTAAAAGAAAACTTACTGATAGTTAAAAAGACCATAACTTTTGCATTTACAATTAAAAGTCTAACAATAAATACAATAAAGGGAAACAGATTAGAATACAAAGTATGTAATGAAAGTAAGATCCATTTTTAATAAGGAAAAGTATAATAGGTATAAAAAATATACCATCCAGTGTCAAAATGCATTTCCTCTAAGTGTTGCTCTAGCACTATCATAGCTTCAGGTCTTGCACATAGGTCTTTGGTCCATTTTGAGTAGGTTTTTGTATGAGAGAGAGAGAGAGAGAGAGAGAAAGAGAGAGAGAGAGACAGAGAGAGAAGAAGGAGGGGAGGGAGGTCTAGTTTCCTCCACATATGGATATAAAATCTTCTGAGCATCATTTATTGAAAACTCTCTTTTTTTCAAAATTGCTATCTTTGTGAAAAACCAGCTGCTTATAAATATGTGGATCTCTACCTGCATTTTTTATTCCACTTTATTGGTAAATATGTCTTTTAATGCCAGCATCATGGTATTTTATTATAGCTTTGTAGTATGTTTTAAAGACAAGTATTCTAATACCACCAGCATAAGTTTTGCTTAGGATTACCTGAACTGTTAAGGGTTTTTTGTAGCTTCATAAAATGTTATGAGTTTCATAAAAAAAAATTCTACATCTGACATGAGTGTCATTGGTATTTTGATAGGAATTTCATTTAATGTGCAGATTGCTTTGGGTAACATGGGCATTTTAACACTAGTACTATTTCAGTTCATGAACACAGGATGACTCTTCGTCCTTTAGCATTTTCTTCAATTACTTTCATCAGTGCTTTGTAATTTTCTTTTTTTTTTTTTTTTAAGGTTTTTTGAGACAGGGTCTCGCTTTGTGGTTCAGGCTGGCCCTGAGCTCAGCCTCCAACTCACATCACAGCAATCCTCCTGCCTCTGCCTCCCGAGTGCTGGGATTACAGGCGTGAGCCACCATGCCCGGCACCGTGGTATGTGGTACTGGTTGCTGCTGGGCATGAGTCTCCACACCCAAATAGGTATGTGGTTACCGGAGATCGAACCCAGGCCCTTGCGCTTGCAAGACAGGCGCTGGAACCACTGAGCTATATCCCCGGCCCCTTTATAATTTTCATTATTTGGATCATTTACTTCCTTGGTTAAACGTATTCCTTAACTTTATTCCTTTTAACTTTGTGGTTACTGGGAATGAGACTGTTTTCTAAATTTCCTTTTCAGAAAATTCAATACTCATATATTATACAAAAACTACTCTTTTTGCATGTTGACTTTGTGTCCTATTCCTTAGTGAATTAGTCACCAGTTGTAACAGATGTTATGCCATACTTAGTCTTTTCTGTCTATATAAATATGCTGTTTGCAAAGAGGGATAATTTGACCTCCTCCTTTCTTATTTGGATGTCCTTTGTTTAAGAAAACAATCTTTTTGAACATTGTATTGAAAATATGCTTTCACACTATTGTAGTTATAAAAAAATTCCAAGTTGAACAATTATAAGTTTAGGATTGTTTCTGCTTTTAAAAACTCAAGTCTTCTCTCTATGAAAAGAACTAAGGTGGGGGGTAGGTATTTAGTTCAGTGGTTCTTGCACCTGCTTTGCAAGCACAAGGGCCTGACTTCGACCCTTTGCAATCACCTACAACAATGCACTGGGTGAAGACTCACGCCCACCAGCAATCAGTACCACACACCACAGTGCTGGGTGTGGTGGCTCACACCTGTAATCCTAGCACTTGGGAGGCAGAGGCAGCATTGCTGAGTTTGAGGCTGAGTTCAGAACTAGCCTGAACTACAAAATGAGACCCTGTCTCAAAAAATAAAACGAAACAAAACAATAAGGCCACTTCCAGCAAACGCAGGAAATGCAGAAAATCTTGAAAATCAAGAGTGGAATTCACTCAAATCTGCAGGCATGACAAGTGGTCATCTGGGCATCCGGCAGTCTTAGAGCAAATTCTTGGATTAGGTCAGAAGTGGACACCTCGTCTACAGAGGCTTTAGAAGTTTAATCAGATGTTCCTCATGCTAAGTTCTAGCAAAGCAAATTGAAAACTACCTATGTGATCTCGTACCACTCTTGCTATACTCATGGAAATGCCCAGGCCGAATCTAATTAGACCAAACTTACTATGTAAACAAGAATCAAAAGAGAGGTGATTCTGGAAAGAAATTTTATTTTAGCAGAACAGTATGGATTACTTGCTATTAGATTCTGGCTGTGGTGCAGGGTCTTTGAGGTTTTATATTATACCTGTAAAGTAGAATGGTTCCTTAATATACTTTCCTCTGATATTTGGCTACAACTTTACAATCTAACATTTCTAATTTTACTCCCAACTTCCTCACCTGATATCACTGAGAACGAAAAATATCATTTCCCCAAAACTCTGTGAGCTTATGTTGGGCAATTTTATGTGAACTTCCAAGGAATAAAGACAACAAATTAAATTATGGAAAGCACTTGGTACAGTACATGCTACTGAACTGTTAGCTGCTATTGCCATTATTTATTATTATTATTATTATTATTATTATTATTATTTACATAGCCTTCATGTTTCCTGAAACTTCAAGCTCCCTGTTATCAGGGAAACTTACCACTTCAATGTATAACTGAAAATCCTCAAGTCAAAAAGAATCAGCAGAGAGGCTGGTCAGAAGATTAAAAATATTATAGGTTAAATCAGTTCCTCAAGCTCAGGCTTTCAGTTCACTCCCTTCTGTTGCTTCTTCATTATTTTCAAAACATTTCTTTGGAGTTTGACAACCTCTATTTAAAACAACTGCAATGCACGCTCTTGGCATCTAATAAAATTAAATTTATCTGATAAAAGTAAACATTTTTGTTACAAATAATTATTGATAATCAAAAATTAAGGAGAAAAATTCAACCAGCTGGCTCAAAATGAGTAAATGGAAATGATCAAGATCTATTATGTATATTTTGGTATATTACAATGGCAAGTGTTTTACATTGAGCCACATGAAATTGTCACCATCAGTTATTTTTTGACTCACAAAAACGTTAATGACATGTGGCCGGGGAGTTAGCTCAGTGGTTCCGGGGCCTGTCTC
>PVIR01015376.1:25928-38464 GCA_004026965.1 Petromus typicus
CCGGTAACCACATAACAATACTGGGTGTGGAGACCCACACCCAGCAGCAACCAGTACCACATACCACAGTGCCGGGCGTGGTGGCTCACGCCTGTAATCCCAGCACTCGGGAGGCAGAGGCAGGAGGATTGTGATGTGAGTTTGAGGCTGAGCTCAGGGCCAGCCTGAACCACAAAAAATGCGAGACCCTGTCTCAAAAGAAAAAAAAAAAAAAAACACAAAATTGTCAACCCGCACTATTATGTCCAGCAAGATTATCTTACATAAATTCAGGTGAAATAAGTATGCTCCTGCATAGCTGGACTTGGTGGTGCAACCCGTATTTTCAGCACTTAAGAGGCTGAGGGAAGAAGATCCCTGTAAGATTAAGGACAATATGCACTACAAAGTGAGCTCAAGGCCAGCCTGAACTACAAAGTGAAACCCTGTCTCAACACCCACACCCATACCCACACATCTCCAGATCAGTTTGCTGTTATCAATCGATATTACAAGAATACTAAAGAAAGTTTTTCATAATTTCACTTGGTTACTTGTCTTGAAACAGAACATGCAGAACACCAGTACAGGTGTACTGTACTATAACCAACAGTATGGGTGCATATTTATTTTCCTTCCTTCTCTTACCTTATATAAAAAGGAACTGTAGAAAATGAAGTTGTAGGATAAAGTACTGTTGGACCTACAACATATAGGGATATATTTGACAACAGCAATATAAAGTGCATAGAATAAGCATTTGATGAAATTCAGTACTTCATATCAAAAAAAAAAAAAAAAGAAAGAAATAGAAATAAAAGGGTATTTTCAAATTCTTTAAGGGAATTTGTGAAAAATCTTTAGCTCACATCATACTTTATCATGAAGAGTAAGTGTTTGGCCCCAAGTGTAAGAACAAGACAAAAGATGTACACTCTTCCCACTTCCATTTGACATTGTACTGAAGGCTCCAGCCAGAGAAATTAGAATATGAAATGAAAGGGATCCAGAGCAGAAAGCAAGAAGTAAAACTGTTCCATCTCCGAGGACATGTTTTTGTATGTAAAAAAGCCAAGAGTCATATAAGAAACTGTCAGCAGGTTGGCAGGATGCCAGAAATAGGATCAAGATATAATAGTTGGCACATTCTCTTGGCCCACAGTGAATCGTCTGAAAGGACAGGAACAATCCCATGTAACACAGTACAAGTGATACTATAAAAATTATGAAAGAAAATTAAAAGAAATTGAAGACTTCAGTAAGTTTGAAGACATTTCATAGTCATGTTTCTAGGTCTCCATCTGGTTAGGATGGTTGTATGTCCCAAACTATCTACAGATTTAATGCAATACCTGTCAAAATTCTTTAAACTTCTTTGTAGAAACTGAGTAGTTGCTTACCAAAGTCACATGGAAATTAAAGGACATGACTCAGAAAAGCAACAACAACAAGAAAAACTCTTTAAAAACAAGAATAATATTGGAAAAATCACACCTTTTTACTCAGATTTTAAAGCAAGAGAGACTAACATGCAGATCAATGTAAGGGAATTGAAAATCCAGAAATGTTCACATTTATGGTCAATTAATTTTCAGCAAGGTGCGAAGATAATTCAATGAAGAAAGAACAATGTCATTAAATGTTATGACAGCTGTATACCTGTGTTACACAGGGAATCTATTTCTTTTACCATACCCCCCAAAAGATGATGCAATGAAATGCACAATTTAAAGTATAAAAATCTCAAAAGAAAATATAGGAGTAAATATCTGTGATGTTGGTATATATAAAGTCTTCTTAGATATAATACTAAAATCACAAGTGATAAAAGAAAAAAGTAGATAAATGTATATCATCAAAATTAAAAACTTTCATGCTTCAAAGAATATCATTAAAAACATGAACTCCACAGGATGGGAGAATATATTGTAACTAAAATACATGAGATGACCTTATACTTTCAATATAAAGAGATCAGGAAACCTAGCAAGAAAAAGACAAATAATTCAATTAAAAAATTGGCAAGGGACCTAAATGGCCATTTCTCAAAGATGATACAACAAATGATTGAAAAAAAAAGATTCTTAATGTAATTTGATTTTAGGGAAATATATATCAACAACCCAGTGAGGTTCTATTTTATGTTTACTAAGATGCTTAAAATAAGACATGTAATAAAAAATACTGACAAAGATGTAGAGACTGAAACCCTCATATGTTCCCACAAGGACTGTAAAGTGGTACAGCCCCTTTTGAAGTTCCTAAAGGTTGCACACAGCAGGTTGTTACCAGCTTTGTGTTGCTGTGACAGAACACCACAGATAATCAGCTTAAGAGAGGTAAGACTTTTCTCACTGTTTTAAGAGGTTGTAGGCACTGGTTGCTTGGTCCTATCAACTGGGCCTGTAGTGGCGCAATACTGTCTAGTGAATGTGGAAGGTGGAGATGGTTCGAGCCCCTCACGGGAGCCAGAAAGTAAATGAGCAATACGAGATGAGAATCTCAATATACCTTCAAGGAAATGACTCAAATGGTCTCTTTCCAATAGGCCTGCTCTCTGATGGGGACACCATCTCCCCATAGTGCCACAGGTTAGCAGGCAAATGACCAACAGATGAGCCTTTGCTTGACATTTAGCGTTCAACCAAAACATGTGGTAATTCTACATCTAGTTATATTTTAAAGTGCCATGAAACATGTTCACACAAAAATGTGTCTGCAAATGTTCATAATGTATTTCTTTAGAATAATTAAACTGTACGAACAACACAAGTGTTTATTAATTGAATAGTACAGAAGTATGATAGTATCCATAAATAGGATTTATTTGGCAATGAAAATCAATGTGAGTATTGATAAATACTGAAAATATTATGCTATGTGAACAAACTCACAAAAGATGACAAGTTGTTTGATTTCACTTGTAAGAAATATCCACAACTGACAAATTATAGAAATAAAAGAATCAGTGGTTGTATACATGGAGCAAGAGAGTAGGGTACAACTCGGAAGGAAATGAATCATTATACTACTGGGTCCAGATTATTCTGGGGATTGATGAGAATGTTTCAATATACATGATAGTAATGGTTCAACTGTGTAAAAATAAAAAAAGACCACTGAATCATATTACTTATTGCAGTTCTGAGGACTGAATCGAAGGTCATATAGGCTGGGCAAGCACTACGTGCTGAAGACATCAGCATGTTTTAAAATTCTACTTAGTTCAGGTTGGTTTGCCAATTTCTATCCTTATAACTCAGCCTACAACACATTCGAGCTTACAGGTATATGCTGCTGCATTTTGTAGTCATAGACATAAAAGGGGTAAACTCTACTATATATCAACACAGCAGGTGCACACATTTAATCAAGTTATTGTCCAAGTATCTAGTATATATAAGGTATGCTAAGTCCTGGTTCATCAATGCCTGAGCTAAGATTCTAATAAAATTTTGGGAAACTTTGTGCCAGAGGGGTTTGAGCCACTCACTTTAAATGGCATTAAACAACATATGTCAGATCATCCCAAGTAAAGCAAATCTTTATTTTGGTGATGTTTAAAACATAGGTAAGGGTTCAGCATAGATGATTAAGGTCAAAGAGTAGAGGGACCATTCTTGCTGGTCTCCAAAGAAAGAAATAAAAAGCAAATAACGGATAGGGCAGGAGTTTGTGTTTGCCGCACTGAAAATGGACAGGCATTTGAATGGCTTAGTTCTGACAAGTGAAAAGGAGAGTGTTAATTCATGAAAAGGAGACTAATGATATTTGTTGAAGCTGCTTCCTATGGAAAGAGAAAGAGTCACAGGAGTGTGACTATAAATTTGAATAGGTTTCCAGAACTATACACTATTTCTGGTTCTCTGTCCTTATTTTGAAGTTATCAAAACGTGTTCAAAGGTTAGGTATCTTGTCCTTCCTAAGAGAATGATTTCACTATTCATTATTTCTTGGTATCTGGTTTCAAAATATACATGATTTTTATGATACAAATAAGTATAAGGCTGATAACATGCTAGTGTAGACCTAGAATGTCCCCCCAAGCCTGCAGTGTTCTGAGGTGAGCCTTCTGGAAGACGACTGCATCGTGGGGACGCAATGCTGACTGTGCTGTTAGGAGATAGGGTCTGGTTGGAAGAGAGGGTCATTCAGGGTGGGACATGGAAGGTGGACCTCCCTCCAAGGCTGGGCATATCTTTCTCCCTCTGCTTCCGGGCTGCATGAGTTGTCCTCTGTCCAGGCCTTTCCACTTGCCCTCTCTGCTTTGAAGCCAGATAACTGTGGACTGACTGTTCTATAAAGCATGAGCCAAACAAACCCGTCCTCATTTTCTGTAGGTCTTGGCTATTTTGTCTCAGCAATTCAGGAAGTGACCAACATACATGCCCACCACCCCAATCAAACAACTGTAATTTTATTGCACTGTAATTGGCATATTACCATCCACCATTACATTTTTTCCTAAATTTAATTATAATGTCGGATTTTGCCTCTGGACAGTGCTTTTTGTATATTTCTTCAGAGCAGATTTTTAGAAATTGGGTCAGAAGACAAAATTTTTAGGTTTTTGATATCCTTTCTAAGAATTACATCAATTTATACCCATAAACAGTGTACAGAAATACGTGTTTTTGCATATTTTTACAAATATATCTTACATTCATGAGTTTTACAATCTTTAAAACATGAATCTGAAATTCTACTTATAACCTATGTTGGAAGAACATATTGAAAGGTTAATAATAGAGGAAATCATTTACCTTTATTATTAAGGCTTTGTATAGTTTCAGGAGATAAATGTACTATGCATTAAAAAGTAATTTAATTTTCAAAATGCACATATTTGAATCAAGTAAAAAACCAATTTGGACATATCTCTTATTAGCAAGACAATATAGAGAATGCCAGCACTCCTGCGCTTTTAACCCGAGTGCTGGGAGTACAAGCATGAACCACCATGCCCAGAAGACAACATGAGATTTAAATAAACTGTTTCAGAATCTAGCAGAAGAGTTATTCATGGCCAGTACAAAATAGTTTCTTAAAGACATAGTAAATAATGCTTTCAAAAGTTCACAGGAACAAAATAATTTAGGACTAGGATGAAATTTACTTCCTAAATATAGGCCTTGCTAAATATATAGGAGCCGTAGAAAGGTCTATGATCACATCAACATTATGAACATTTTGTTGCTTAGTGTTTATCATCTGATAGTTAGATATCATTATTTGGTATTCTCCTTTCCTAATTACTGATCTTTCCTTTTACTATTTGCACTTCAGCATTCACTCCTAATAAATTATCCTATAGTAAATCACACTAAATTCATTCTTGGAGTGAGTAGTTAATCACATGTGTGGTTCATGAAGCCTAGCATCGGGGCTCTCTTTTCTTCAGTATGTACTTGTGTTTGAGGTAACTATTATGACACAGTGTTGATGCAGCCAGCACTAGGTGTGTTGTGTCCTTTCTTAGACAGAAAATTATTATACGTACTAAATAAATGTCAATATTAACACTCAAGACTCACTTTAGTTAATTCTATGAATGAATTTCTATCTTACTACTTTCAGGAAATCACTCTCCTGTAATGTATGAAGTTTAAACAAACATATATATACACATACTTTTTTAGTCATTTAAAAATATCATAGTTACTGAATATAAGTAAAATTAGAAAGGCTTTAAATAAACACAAAAAGGTTCAGGACCTAACAACCCCCAAATCACTGGGTTGCCAAACTCAGAACACCAAAGGCAAGAAACAGAGAGTTTTAAATTACCTGACTATTATTAGACAATCAAAGGGTCTCACATTACAAAATACCTAGTAATCATCCATCCATCCATCTATCTATCTATCTATCTATCTATCTATCTATCTATCATCTCTTACTAATTGGTTCCTACTTGAATAGTCTTCCATGCTCAGTACTAAAAATCGTATTCTTATCCTCATGATCAAAGTTTTGCTAGTGAGTTTTCCCCTACTGTCAGACAGTTTAAATGCTTCTGCTTTGGGGGACGCAATTATGGCTATAAAAATATAAGTTGACTCAAGTCAGCATTAGGAAAGATGAAGATGAAAACTGATATTCCGATACTACTTAAATCTCACAGAAAATCAGTAAGACCAGCTCAAAAGTATGCTAGAAAAAACTAGGAAAGATTGTAATTTAACAGATATTCAATAGAGAATAACGTGAATATCAAAAGATTTTGAGAGAGGGAAAAAAAAAAGATTTGGAGAGATCCTTTAAAAAATTGACAAACTCTCTGACTCATCTTACTGAAAAAAGGACCACTTAAAAGTGATGCTAAAAGTTACAACTTTATGGGAAGGATGTCAGACCATCTTATTACTTATTTCATTAGAAACTACTAAGGAGTAAATAAAAAATGTCATTCATTCTGAATTGATTTTCATTCTTCACACAGTTAAAATTCCAACCTACATTTAAACAGCAAATGGCTTAATAATTTTCATAAGGTTCCACTAAACCTTCCTTTCCCAGATCCAAGCCCCCACTATTTATCATAAATCTTTAGGTCCTATTTCACATAGTAGATTCTTTGCTCTGGTATCAGTTATTCTTAGATAAGAACAAATAAAATAAAAAGTCAAGAACAAATTTTTGTTCTTAGAAATTAGCACAACCAGATTTAGTGAATTATTTTTAACATGCATGCAAATCCTTAAATGTGCTCATCAGTAAAGCAACTCTAACTCTGGTAGTGTTAACAAAAAAAAAAAAAAAGAAAAGAAAGAAAGAAATGCCTATCATCTTCAATCTTTTTATAATGCAGGGAATGCAGGGAGTGTGGGGAGCAGGTGAGTACAATTCGCCTAAATAAGCAGGATCTTCAGAGGCTGGAAGGTTAAAGTCAATGAGAAGTTACATAGTAAGTGAGTTCATCAGCTCGGGGATTGAAAGGCAGAAGAAATATGACCATAACTCTGATTAACCTTGCTGTGGCACATCTCATTGACTAAAATTTTTTAGAGAAATATATTACAACTGAAATGAAAAGTATAAGAAATGATCACCATATTGGTAGAAAAAAGCAAGAGCTGTTCAGAAAGTGATTAAAAAATCAATAATTTGTGAAAATGCTAAAAGAATACGTTCATTTTCTAAGAAAAAAACCTTTATATTAAGGTGACAAATTACCAAATCAAGCAGCACATTTCATGTTTGTAAGAATATTTTAACTACAACCACAGTATTTTTAAACTAAAATTGTCACTTAATATAATGTGTGTCCATGAAAAGATGTAATAAAAATTAGTATTTGCTGATGTCAAAATTTATTATAAAGAATAGGAAAATTGCAGTAAATGATGAACTGGATAGGGCATCCCTATAATCCTAGCACAAGGTAGGCTAAGTCAAGAAGGTTGCCACAAGTTCAAGCCTGGACTATATACCAAGACCCTATTTCCCTTCTACCCGCCCCCTTCCCCAAAGAAGTAGTGAATCAGTGCACACAGGGCAGTCAGACTGTGGTGTAAAGACATGGGCAGTGTGACAGACCCACAGCCTTAGGCAGGAGAAATCAGAGATACGAATTCTAACATAGTATTGCCCAATTAAGAAAGATGTGTAAGGCAGTTCCATCAGAGACTGAATCTGGCCCATAGGCCAGTGCTTTGCAGATCTGTTATTTTACTTATTTGTTTATAGTTGATTTACATTTATAGTAAAGGCACAAAAGTTTTGAAACTATTTAGTCCAATTTCCCTCATGTCCATTCTATCAGCACCATTCTTTCTCTTAGCAAGTTTACACTTGGAGTTTCAAACCTGCAAGCTTTTCTTAATCAGATTTTATTTCTAAATGTTTTGACATCAGACAGAAAAAAGAATAGAAGCAAGTCGTACATGAGCTACAACTTGGGACCATCTCAGAAAGAAAATTACCAACTCAAAAGTACAGAAGTGCAAGGAAGACTAATGTCCCCCCCTCCCTGTGATTTCTTTTATTCAGATGACAGAGTGCTACAAAGTAAGCCATTTATTTCTTGTAGAAGCAGATGGGGAAAGTAGCTGCTTTAGAGTGTGAGTAAAATACAAAGCCTCTGGTTAGGATTTATTTTTCTTTTTAAGTTTCAGATTTGAGACTTTGCAACTTTAGTCAAGGGAAGGAGGACCAGACAGCTGCTGTAGCCTTAGCTCACTGCTTATGTTTCTATTCTGTAAATGCTGTACCAACAGCACACAGCAAACAAATCATCAACTCTGATCTGTGCCCTGGCTATGATGAAAAATGTACCCCTATTTATTTGTGGGGAGTGCGATGTACATGTGCAGTATTCAAGGAGGGTAGTTAATTAATATATGGCAAAACTCAAAAATTAACAGTATTTTATACACTAATTTTGGTGGTAGTTATACAAATCTATGCACATATTATAATTTATAGAACAGTGCAAAGAAAGAAAGAAAACATCAGTTTTAGTATATAGCCTAATTTAAAAAAATAATCAAGAGAACCTAACATGCATTTCACGTTTGTAATCATTTTCAGGCTAATAATTCCAGTATTTCAAAGGCAGGCAGCATGCACAACTTCCACTCCTGATCATCCCCGAGATACGGAGATCTTCACTTTCTGCAGAAGACACAGGGCTCTGTGAGAGGGGAGGTGATGTGTCCCAAGTCACACACCAAAAAGTGACAAAGTTCAGACCAAATATAGGTCTCACTGTGCAACACCCCTACAGGTTCCATTCTTGATTCTGTGCTCTCTGTTGTGATAAGAGAGTTCTAAAAAAATGAATTTACTCAGTAATTGGTGTTTGAAAATTTATGCTGTTCATTTGAATAACAAAAATAGAGTCGTACCAATGTTTTTACCAGCAAAAGAATGAAATACCTTAAATGTTGTTCCATGGGAGGTGGTATAAATCAACTAAGGCACATATACTTCTAATGGAATCTCCTGCAGCTCAAAAAATGAATGAAGATGCTCTCGACAGGGCCGGGGAGTTACCTCAGTGGTTCCAGTGCCTGTCTTAAGCACAAGGGCGCGGGTTTGATTCCCCCGTAACCACACACAATATGGGTGTGGAGACTCACACCCAGCAGCAACCAGTACCACATACCACAATGCCAGGCGTGGTGGCTCACGCCTGTAATCCCAGCACTCGGGAGGCAGAGGCAGGAGGATTGCTGTGATGTGAGTTTGAGGCTGAACTCAGGGCCAGCCTGAACTACAAAGTGAGACCCTGTTTAAAAAAAAAAAAAAAAAAAAAAAAGCTCTCGATACATTGATATTTAAAATAACAGCTACAATAAAAATCCACTCAAAAGTTCAAAATAAAATGGTTTAAAAAGAGCCAAATGCAAAACATTACATGTGTAATATGTTATCATTTATGTAAGAAGGCATACATACACAGTTATGTTTGCTTTAAAGGATATAAAAGAAACTACTAATGGCAGTGACCTGAAATGGAGGTAATGGTGCATGGGGTAGATGGAAACGGGGCAAAAGCAAGATACTCAGTGTTTACTCTTTATTACTTGTTTGACTTCGTAATCAAATGTGAGTAAGTAAGAATATTGTGGAATAGTGAAAGAAAGGCCTACTCAACTTACTTCAGAACTAAAATTAAGTCTTTTTTTTTCTGCTTCAAATTGCTAAAAAGTAAATATTGTAATTGTTGGCTGTGGCTGAGAGAACAAAGGATAATACAGTACTATATTCTAATTCTCATTGGCCCAGCTGTCAAATATAAACATCAGACAATGTGCTTTTACTTCATTCTCATGCCCTAAGAGTCACTTTTCAGGGAATGCTGCCTGAGACTTTCTTTACTAGAAAAGGTATGAGATGGAGCCAGCGAAGTTCCCAGGCTCATGATCTCCTGCTTTTCATGTGAACTCTGTGCAGTTGCTGTAAGGAAGACAGGCCATTATCCCAACACAGGTGATGAATCATGGTCTACAGACTGAATTCTCATACTGTATCCTAAGCACTTCAGGAGGTAGCTATCACCTTTTGGCTCATAAATGTAGAAACTGACATTCAGAGAGGTGACATAACTGAGTGAGATCCCACCTCCAGAGACTGACAAAGGCCAGACTGGATTGCAGATGTCTGATTCTGGCTCAAGTGAGCTCTGTCAAATTACTGGGCAGCTTTACATCATCATCAATGTTTGATATAACTGTACATGTGACCAAGAAATAGATACCTTTATCTGAGGAGTTACATCTTAAAGTAAATGCATAAGTGAAAAAATATTCAGCAGTCAAAAGTACCTTTGAAGATCCAATACCACCCCTGGAGTAAGGCTCAGGGATGTAACCTAGTCACTGTACCTGCCTGGTAAGTGAAAAGCCCTGAGTTCAACTCCCAGTATCAAAATTGAAAAAATAAATAAATAAATAAATAAAAACAAAAACAAAGTAAAACAAAACAAAATAAAACAAAAGAATGTTGTGAGTGTGTGTGTGTGTGTGTGTGTGTGTGTGTGTGTGTGTGTGAATGTCTGGGTGGTCAACAACTACAGTATTTCATTTCATAGTACAAACTAATACATCACATATAGTTGGAAACTTACAATATAGTTGAAGTTATACTTTAAACATTTATCTTATGACACTATTGTTCATACAATAGCTAAGTCAATAAAAGGCCATTATGAATCATGTACTATGCTAATGTTTTATATATTACCTCATGTAATCCTTTACAGCTTTTTGTGAGGCAGATACATCACCATAATTACAGATGAGGATACAAAGGCTTTGAAAGGTTGAGTCATACAAGAAGTGTCGATTCCATGATTCCAACCTATTTGCTCTCCAGAATATTAATTGAGTTCCTACTCTTGTTTGTATTATGCTGTATCTGTGCATTAAACATAATAGTAGAATGAATCTCATATATACCAAAGATGATGGGAGTGAAAAATATTCAGTTTCTAATTTCTAAATTCCTATGCTAAAAACTATGCTGATATGACTTCTGGAAAATTTTCCATATATCTTAGTTTGGTTTTTCATGAGAACCTTGACTAAAATAAATTTTAAAATATTTAAAAACTAGGGGCCGGGGAATTAGCTCAGTGGTTCCGGCGCCTGTCTTGCAAGCGCAAGGACCCGGGTTCGATCCCCGGCAACCACATACCATACTGGGTGTGGAGACTCATGCCCAGCAGCAACCAGTAACACATACCACAGTGCCGGGCATGGTGGCTCACACCTGTAATCCCAGCACTCAGGAAGCAGAGGCAGGAGGATCGCTATGATGTGAGTTTGAGGCTGAGCTCAGGGCCAGCCTGAACCACAAAGTGAGACGCTGTCTCAAAAAGTCTAAAAAAAAAATAATAATAATAAAAAACTAGCAATCTTCCAGAATTTTAAATCAGGTAAATTTTAATGGGTACAGCAAAATATAGAAACAGAAAGAGATACTTAAAATTGTGAAAGGTAGGCTTTATTCTCAAAATGAAAGCATGATATCTAAAGATAACGATATATTAATAAGGTTGATTTAGTCATTTCACAATGTAAAATATTTCAAAATATTGCATTTTACATCATAAATATATAAACATTTTGTTAATCAATATAATAACAAAATACAGTAAGATTGGCAGTATTGATGGCATATGTGTAGAAAAATAAGCAATGTATTGTTGGGAAAATAAAAGCTTCAATGGATTAAAAAGCACAGATATATGAACAGATATATTTTATAAATAAATATTTGATACTGCAACTAACACAGCATCACAATATGAAACAAAAGGTATTGGAAATTAAAGGAGAATGTGAAAAGATGAGAATATTTTTTTGGAGGAAATAGTTTCTTTTAGTCATTTATAAATTCAGCATTCTACATTAAATTCATTGACCAATATAATAAATGCACATAACTTTGTACAACAGAGAACATAATTACCTACGATTACCAAATGTTTATCAAAACTGATTCCATTCCATACTGCAAAGAAAACTTTACTGACCTCCAAAACAGACTGGCCACAAAGCACAGGACAATAAAACTAGAAACTACTGACTGATGACAAAGAGGAAAACAAAACTACTTAGAGACCAAAAATCATTCTCCAAAGAAGAAATCAAAATACGAAATATGGGTTCTATATTTTAAAAATAACTGTAGACAGGCAACACTCTAAAGGTAGGTTTCTGTTATGAGATGATAGGTTCAGCTCCTATCCATCTCCTCTCTTTTGAGGTCTCATTAAAAAGGCAGTAGAGAAATCAATTTTTAAAGGAAAAACAAACAATAAGGAATAGGAGTGTCGGGCCACCTATAAATGCAAGAAGGAGTTAGGAAACTTTGAAGAAGGAAATTAGAAGTATCAATAATGAATAGAGCAGTCATACTAACGGGATGAAATGTAAGAAGAGGGTACGATGATGAATGGACCTTAAAAAGGTAAAGAAGTCAGAAATACAACAGAATCTGGATTTTAGTAGAGACCTACAGGACTAAAAGTAGGAAAGAATAGAAAACTAGAAGATAAAGTGATTTATTTCTCATTTATCATCTCATTTATCATCCCAGCATTCTCA
>PVIR01015377.1:0-38903 GCA_004026965.1 Petromus typicus
AGGGCTAAACAGAGTGCAGAAGGCTGCCCTCAAAACAGGAGCGAATTCTGCTGCAGACCTGTTCATCCTGGGCCACGTTGGCTCCCCAGGACCTCCAGGCTGCTGGGCCACTGGACAGATTGACTAACCAGCCTCCATAGTCACAGAAAGAACTCTTTAGTTATTTTATTTTATTTTTTAAAGTGTTTTATTGGTAAATTCTGTAAACACATCATGATCATATTTGACATTGAGAATTTGTATCAGTACATGACACAACTTAATTCTCATTTTTTCCCATTCTCATGCCCCCTACACAATCCCTCTGCCCTCCTTATACATAAGTTTTGCTTCCTTTTTTTACCATCAGATTTTTTCTTTCCCTTCTTTACTTATCCCTACTCCCTTTTTTCTTTGAATATTTTCTAATTCACAATATCTATCATACATTTTAGAAATCATTTATGTCTTGGGCTTCTTATACCAGAAAAAAGATACGGTATTTACACATTTGTGACCTATTTATTTCACTTATGAGAATGTCCTCAAGGTACATCCATTTGAAAATAAAATGACTCAAATTTATCATTATTTATGTCTGAGTAATACTCCGTTTTATTTTTTAAAAACCACACATCTTTATCAAGGCTCCAGTTGATGGGCCTTTGGATTATTTCTAAGATTTGACATTTACAAACTGAGCTGCTATAAACATGGGTGCACACACATCACTGATATGAATCTTAATTCTTTTGTGCATATACCTAGCAGGAGAATAGCAGGGCCAAGTGGGACCTCTAATCCTAGTTTTTTTGATTAATCTACACACTGATTTCCACACTGGTTGTACCAGTCTGTGTACCCACCAACAGTGGAGAAGGGTTCTTTTCTCCCCACAGCCTCACCAGCATTTTGTATTGGTTGATTTTGTGATAGTGGCCATTCTTTGTGGAGTGAGATAGAATCTCAGTGGTGTTCTTATCTGCATCTCTCAAATGACCACTGATGGTGAGCATTTCTTCATATGCTTCTTAGCTGGTTTTACTTCTTCCTCTGAAAAGTATCTGTTCATTGCAGATGCTCATTTTTGAGTTGGGTCTTTAAACTTGGGGGAATTGATTTTTTTAAGCTCTCTATACATTCTAGACTTTAGCCCTTTGAGAAACAGCTGGCAATTTTCTCCCCCATATTGTTGATTGTCTTTTCACTCTGTTGGTGGTTTCTCTTGCTGTGCAGAAGCTTTTTAGTAAGATGAGTTCCCAGTTGCTGATTCCTTCCCTAGTTCTTGTGCTGTAAAGGTTTTATAGGAAGAATTCTTTATATCCCTCTCCGTATATGCACACATCCTGTTGATTCTGCTTCTTTGGAAAACCCTAAGTAACAGGTGTGGTGCTCCTTACAGCCCCCCAAAACACTATGCACAGTACTTATACATTGTTCTCAGTAAATTCTACTAATAATTGAGAATGCTTGTGACTGGTTTTATATGAAATGTTTGGTAGATGAAATAAATATTCTAGAGAAGTGGGAATAAAATCAGTCTACGCAAAAAGATTACCTTTGGTGAAACTTAGTCTTTTTTTACAAGAACTTTTTATAGTTTTCTGGATGACATGGCATTGCTCACCTTCTTTTGGCAGGTGGTGATTGAATTCAATTTGAATAAATATGTGCAATGCCTTATTTTAGAAATGTGTCAGCAAAGTAATTAAAGATATAAGCTCTCTTATTTCATAAAAGATGATTTAAAATTTAAAGGTCTCGAGTTTAAGGTAGTAATAAAACTTTGTGGAGGGAACTTTTTCAATTTTCTTTTTTTGGAAAAGGATGCAGCAGTTCATGCTTTTTTATATTTAGTTTCAGAACTGTTCTTGATTGGAAGTGATGTGTGTGTGTGTGGACAGAAGCAGTGCTCATGTATTCTGACTATTGCATTTGACCAAAAGGGAATGATTACAGCCCAGTTAGGCATAATATTTACTTTAATACCAGAATCTCTTCGGGCTTTAGCTTTGACAAACTCTTTATACTGTCTGACATTGCCTGCATCTAGGGTGCACCATCTGAACCCAGGCAGTTGGTTTCTGTGCTGCTAAAGGAGACTGGAACCCTGAAAGCTCTGTAGTCCTCTGGGGGATAAACCATCCTATTGTCCAGTTCTACTTGTTACCAGAGTGATACCATAGTCTCAGGCTTGTAGTCACCTAGACCATGTCTGGTAGCTTGGAGGTGACGAGAAGAGCTTGATAAGCATGCTCAATTCATCTTTGGCACCAGATTTGTTTTCTTTCTTGCATTGCCTCGACATTGAACTATATTCTTTACATTTTCAGTTCTTGTAATTTGACTTTGATTAATCTTTGGAGCATTTTTTTTCCCCTATCTGACCTATGATAAAAAATTCTAAGGTCATTTGAATTTGAATGGTTTGTCCCTGCCCAAAGTCATCTTGAGGTGGTCTCCAATGTGGGAGCACTGAGAGGGTACTGGAAGCTTTCAGAGGGATTAATGCTTTCCTCCATGCAGTGGTGGACCTGTGTGGGTGACGGGCAGACATTCTTCACCTCTGTTCTTTCTCGTGTGCTGGTTAATTCATGCCATTTTCCTCCCTGAAATGAACTGTTGTGAGGTTCTCATGGGAAGACAATGCGGGTGTCATATTCAGACCTCCAGAACTCTTCATTATAAAAGGAGTTTTCTTCAGGAGTTATGTTACAGTGACCCAAAACAAACTAAGATACTAATCATTTCAAGAAATGTCTGCTAATTAAAATTAAAGTTGTTAACATGTCAGGGCATTATCACTCCAGGTAACATCAGTGTCTTCCCTGAACTTTTATGCTACACATCTTGGCATTATACAGGAATATGTTTTCTGTTTAAATTTTTGTATTTTAAAACATTTAGACATTTAAACTGACTCATAATATCTGTATACATGGAGGATGTTATAATATTTTGGTGGCTGTGTATCTATAAAAATCAGGTCAGGGTAATTGATTTATCACCTTAAACATTTCTCACCTATTTATAGTAGAAACATTCAAAATTTTTTCTAGTGTCTACTTGGATATATGCAACTGAATATTGTTGACCCTGTTACTTCACTGCTATAGAATATTAAAAGTTATTCCTCCTACCCGGCAGTACCCCTGTGCCCGTTAGCCACACTCTGTCCATTGCCTCCCACTCCCGCCCTGTTGCTCAGCCCACAGTAACCACCATTCTATTCTCTACCTTTATGAGATTTACCTGTTTCTATTTGTGAATGAGAACATGTAATATGCATCTTTTTCTCCCTAACATTTTACTCAATGTCATTTTCTTCAGGCTCATCCATGTTGTTGTAAATAATAGGATTCCGTTTTTTTAATGACATTCTTTTTTCTGCATTTACATTGTCTTTGCCCATCTATCCATTGGCGGACATGCAGGTTGACTCTGTATCTTGGCTGTTGTGAACAGTGTTGCAATAGACATGAGAATATAGATTTGAAGACATACGGGTTTTCTTTTTTCATATATATGCTCAATACTGGAATGACGGGGTCATTTGGTAGTTCTATTTCTAGTTTGAGGGAGAATTTCATATATTTTTTGTACAAAGTGTACAAGTTTATTTATTTATTTTTTTGTTTTTTGTGGTACCAGGGATTGAACTTGGGCCCTTGTGCCTCCAGGGTAGGTATGGTACACTCGAGCTAGCCGCCCGTCCCCAGTGTGTACAAATTTACAATTCTGTAAAAGTCTCTGAGATTTGCCCTTTTGCTTCTTACCAGCACTTGTTATTGTCTTTTTGATGATAACCAATCCAAGTAAATTGAAAGTCTGTCTGATTGTGGTTTTGACTTCCATTTCTTTCATAATTAGTGATGCTGACCATTTTTCTGTACAGTTTGGCCATTTGCATATTTTCAGAAAAGTCTTTAAATCTCTCTGTTGCCACCTTTTTAATAGAGTTATGGGGTGGTTTTATTTTCTGCTGAGTTTTACAGGTTCTTTACTCCGGATATTTGCTCCTTATACATATGATATATAATTAAAAAGTATGTCCCCTTATTCTGTAAGCTGTTTCTTCACTGTGATGATTGTCTTACTGTGAGGAATACTGTTTTTGTTTAAAATAACTCCATTTGCCTATTTGTTTTGCTTCCTGTAATTTTGGGATCTTTTCCAAAAGGTTTTTCCCCAGTCCAATAGTCTAAATGTTTTCTTCTAGAAATTTTATTGTATTGATCTTACCTTCAAGTATTCTATCATTTTGAGTTGATTTTTGTACGTGGTGAGAGATGGGGTCTCTCGTTCTTTTGGAGGTGGACACCCAATTTTTCCACTACTGTTTCTTGAAAAGACTATTCTTTCTCAGGGTGTGATCACCTGCCTGTAGATGTGTGGGTGTGCTTCTAGCCTCTGTATTATGTCCCAGTAGTTTGCATATCTCTTCTTTTGCCAGTGTCATGCTATTCTGATGACTGACCACAGCTTTATAGATCTTTTATAGGTACTGTGTGCAGCCAACAGGGGCTTTACACGTGGTAGAGAAGAATTATACCAGACTTTCATTTCTGTTCTTATATTTTTGGAGTCAAGTGCCTTTGGTGTCCCCAGCCCAGTCCCCCAGAGGCTTTGGTTGGATGGCAGAGCATGCTTGAAATCTCGGAACTCTGGGAAGCTGAGGCAGGAAGATGGCGCATTTCAGCACAGCCTGGACAGTGTAGCAAGAGCTCATCTCAAAAATAAAACATATGAAAATCATTGGATATGTAGCTCAGTGCAAAGGCCTCAAAACACACACACACACACACACACACACACACACACACACACACACACACACACAAGAGGGTAGGGAGAACTTTGATTATTAATGCTATTTTGTGGTCCAAGCAAATTTTAATGTTGTTTTCTATGAAAACTGTCATTGGCATTTTGACAGAGATAACAGTCAATTTGCAGATTGCTTTGAGTAGTAAAAACCTCTGATAAATATGGATTGTTTCAAATTATGAACATGAGATTCTATGGGATTTTTTTTTTTTTTGAGGCAGGGTCTCACTTTCCCCTCATTGTGGTTTGTGGTACCAGGGATCAAACTCGGGACTTTTTCTCTTGGCAGGTGAATGCCGGAACCACTGAGCTAAATTCCTGGCCTGAACCTGGGATTCTATAAAGGAAAAGTAGAGCCTATATATGCAGCCACTCTATTCAACATTTTGTTTAGTGCAGGAAGTGAAGTCTGATGTTATCTTGAACTATGCAACAAGAATAAAAACTTTCAGGTAAAATCCACTGGAAGCATCATTGTTATAAACCAGTACATTGATCGCCACCTTAGAGAAGCCTTTGCTTTGTCTGCAGCCTGATATAATCTACAAATAAAGTTTTAAGGGCCATAGTTTTTGCTTGTGTTGTAAATATGTTTACAATTTTTGTTAAATATTATTAGAATCCTTGTTAAAATATAAGAAAAGAGTGATTTATATTCAAAGGAGAATTACTATTTGATGTTGATAGTAGACTTAAAATGCATACATAATTGTTAAGGAAAAATAATCTATTAATTAGTGTGTAACACAGACTTTCCCTATTCTGTTATTCTTTTTTGCAAGTCATTTCATAAGCAGCAGCATCACAGACATAGGTGGTTTGTGTTCTGCATCACATATCTAGCATAGGTACCGTTGTGTGTGACATGGAGCTGTCACATTTTTAACCTGGCTCAAAATTACAGGACAGAAAAATATGTTGCACAGAGTAGGTGTGGCAAACTTTGGTGTGTTATGTGAATTTGGCCCTAAGTGTGTTTTTATAAAGTTCATGAGCTAAGAGCGACTTATATTTTGAAGGAGTTGTAATCACCCATAGTCTGATACAGACTGTCAGAGAGACACACTCACACATATAACAAAGAATGGGTGGGAAAGATGTAAATGATCTGTAAATGTTAAGATATTTATTATTTAGTTCTTTGAAGAAAAAATATTGCACCAGCTGACAGTGCCTGGTTGTCTCAGAGGATAGGTTCCAGGGCCCACCCCTGCCCTGAGGAAACCAGCTCCACTGATGCTCAGATCCATCACAGGAAATGCCACTGTGTTTGCACAGAACCCAAGTCAGGAGCAGCTGTCCTCTGCAGCACCAGGGCCCAGCTTTGTGAAAGACAAACTCTGCATGGGCCAGAGGCTGTGTAGGGTTCTGAGATGGCTCATGGTCATTATACTTATTATGCCCATATTTCTGTATTTTTACATTGTAAAATAGAATCGATAATTATATAACTCAACATAATGTGGAATCGGTGGGAGCCCTGAGCTTGTTTTCCTGCAACTAAGTGGTCCTGGCTGGAGGGTGAGAGACAAGGACCCTCAGAGGGAGACGCTCATGTGCAGTCTACTCCAACTCCATCTTGGTTTTCGTCACTGCAGGTTGTGGAAACGGGTGCAGGCTTTTCAGTGTTTTGTAACAATCCGGGGACATTCTTCCCTGACTTTAACCCATAATATATAGATATTTGAAGTTATCCAACCCACTTTTATGGGCATCATTTGTAATTCCAAGCAACTGATCATTTTCTAGAGAGGGTCGACTTGACTCACCTGGCTTATTTCCACATGGGCAATGGATCCCTCGCCTGCCAGTTTGGGGTGCTGTGTGGGTGGAAAGTGATGCCCAGACTCTTCTGAAGGCTGAGCTGGGTGGTTGTGCAACAGCTGGCAAAAGAAGCCTCTGGCTCTCTTTTAAAATCTCCACCAAAGTTTGTAACGTGTCACAAATTCCGCCGCTCATTCAAAGCCTGCGAAATTCTGGTCTGGCTTTGACTGCAGCCTCTTTGTTGACATGAGCACAGTTGTCACCCACCCTTGAAGGGACAGCTTCAGTTCCTGAACAGGTTGATATGTCACCTGAGTAGGCAAGTCTTATGATCCATTCTTTGCCACTAAAAATGCAGTAAAAGATTGCCAGTAAAGACTGTTTTTTTCTGAAAGAGATGTCTGAAATTGTTGTCACAACTCAAAAACTGGCCATTGACTCCCCTTCTGTGTGTGAGAGATGCGTGTGTTCTGCTCTGTCCCCTGCACAAACCGGTGTGAGTGAAGGACACACACTTTAAAGTGGTGGATACTTTTAATTCACATCCTACAAAATGTGATTAAGTTCTGGTGGTGGTTTTTCAGTGCGTGACCATTGCTCTGTGAACGACATGGTGTGTAGACTCCCACTCAGACGTAACTTCACCTGACCTTTGGAACCAGAAATCTGTCCGCTCATGACAACCTCTCCAAGTATTTCTATACCAGCACCAAGTGGCCAGTTCAGTTTTCCTGATTTGGGATCATCCAAGACTTCAGTTGTTCGGCAGCTGTGCTGTTGGCTGGCAATGAAAGTTCATGTCTCACATCCTCACGCAGATCCTGCTGAATCTGTCACGTAGCAACACATGTGGTTGCCTTTTGCTCAGCCTCAGTGGACTCGCCAACCTGGCCTGTGTGCCAGTGTGATTCAGTCACTCTAACAGTGGTCCCTCCATGTCCTGTACGGTTCCATCAGTACACCTCACCATGGTGCTTGCCAAAACAAGAATGCGTGTCAGCTTTCAAACTGTGGCCTCTCCCAAAGTTCCTGACAAACATCCTGAGCGGCGGGCAGGATCCACTCTTCCCCTCTGGTAAAGGGCCCCTCAGCTTTGGCAGTGTGCTCAGCCGCTAAGGGTGATGCTCTCAGCACAGACGCACTTGATGAAGTGGCGGCCTTTGATAACTGCCCCTGCTTTTCATGTTCATGTTATTTTCTTTTGAAAAACTTCAAAGTCTTGATTTTTCATGCAGCGTTCTTGAGCTCCATCCATTTGCCTAAGTGGTGTTGAAGTTTTCATGCTTTGCTGGATACAATTATTATTATTGTCATCATTATTATTATTGTTATTCAAAGCAGGCTTCAAGAGTATGAATCATCTATTGCAATGAGCCTGTAACTGAAGGAGAACTTGGTGTTTTCTTTTAAATGTAGCTTTCTTTGTGCTGGGAGCCTTCACCTCTTTTGCTGTCCATAATTAGGTCTTTCCCCCTTTGCAAAGAAGGTGTCCCCTGGCATTTGTTTTCACTCCTTTGATGGGGGCTGGCTGGGAAACCCGTGCAGTGCAGAAAAGGCACGGGTCGAAGTGATAGAATAACAAGCAGACCATGAACATACCAGAAAAATGCTGAATTCTGACTTAAAATCTGCCACCAGATGCAGATGTACAACTGGAGACCTTCAGCTCACGGCCACTAAAAGGCCCACTACCGGGTGCTGCTTAACTGTCCCTTGCTGCTCGAGTAGAGGTCTGTGATAGGAGGCTGGAAGCAGCTGATGGATTAGGGTCTTTATCCAGTTGGCCTCTCTGCTCATGTTACCTGCGGTGGTGGCCCCAGCTCTGCCTCACCTTGTCAGGTGTTAAGCTCCCACCCACAGGACACAACCTCATTTCCTTGCACATGCAGCTCAGTGGGGTTTGCAAGGCTGTGAGAAGCTAGTATGCTCACGGGGAGCCGCCCCTCCTGCTTTGTAGCGAGGTGCTGAACAGGTCACCACTGCTGGTCAGCGGTGTAGGGACCGGGGCCCCTGCTTTCGGCCCGTTCTGGCTTGTCACAGTGCCAAATACCATGCCAGTGCCATGTCCCTGTTTGGAGCGCTGGGTGTTAGGAAAGTCTGTGTAACACAGATTCCCTTGTTGACTGGATCCAAGGTGATGGGGGCCTCACTGTCTTCGAAAGATCATTAGTTATAAAATTTGGAAACCTGAATGTTGATATAGTGGTAATATCTTTTTAAAAGTTTTCAGGTGTGTTTCTTGTGGCTTGCTAATTGTGTTACCTTACAGTTCATCTATTGCAACTGTTATAGCTGCCTCTTCACAGAGGAACATAGTGTTCTGGAAACACAGATGTCCTTCTCTGGCTTCCAGCCTTAAGTGTATTGTCTTAAAGTCAGTCTTAGTCCACTGAGGAAATTATGTCAGAATTTCTAATTTTCCTAAATCTTTTATGTGTGTGTGTGTGTGTGTGTGTGTGTGTGTGTGTGTGTGTGTGTGTGTGTATCAAAGCAAATTTAAAGATCTGGAAACAGATTTTCTTAAAAATTAAGACTACCATATAAGTTACCATTCAAAATGAGGTAGTTTTTTGGGGTGAGGTTGAAATGTGATCTAACTCCACAGTCCTGGCTCACCTTAAGCTCACTGAGTAGTTCAGGGTCATCTTGAACTCAGAGTTTACACTTCCCAGCCTTTCCGGTTGAGATTGAGGGAGCATATCAGTACATCTGGCACTTCTGCAACATTTGGGGAACAAATCACTACTCTGGAAATAACTATCAAATATTATTACTCTCACTAGATATAAACCAAAAATTATAGTTCTATATACATTCTAGCCAAGCTTTAAATTGTAAAGCCAGATTTTCCTGTACTGGAAAGGAAGGAAGGAAGAAGTAGCAAAGTCAGAGATGTCAGACTCCAGCGTCATTCACACTCCTCGCCCCGGTGGCTCTTCTACTGAGCGCAGGCACTTGGTAGCTGTTTGTAGAGTGGTGCTCTAAAAACGTCTCAATCTGAGAAGACCAAATGTATTTTGGTCTAGTGACTCTCTTACTAATTCTAAGTGTAGGGAGTTTACAAACTTCTAAGAATGTCCTGGCACTGGGTTTGGGATCATTTCCTGCCCTAGCAAATAGAGGTGGCAAAGAAAGGATATTTCTGCCACTTCTAATATGGGTGTTTGGAAGTGGCTACTCAAAGAATCCCCAGTTCCTTCAGACTTGACTTAGTTGCCCGGGCTTGGTAAGGGGACCCAAGGAGGATCCAGCTTGGTACGAAGAGAACGTGATTGACAGAGACCGTGAATCGTTACAAAGGGCCGGAACGTGCACTTCAGTGTCAGGCTCATAAAATGCTCTCAGAGCCCCGGCGAGCTCTCCCTCATCAGCAACACGATCAGCCCTGGTCAGACCCATAAATACTCAGCCTCTGGACTTAGAGAACACTGGAGGGAAAGCATTTGTCTGCTGTCCTGTCCTCTATCATTAAAAGATTTCTTGAGCTCTTCTAATAGCATTGAGATATCATTCTGGGGAAGAGGAAGGAGAAAATCTGAGAAGCTACCATTAATGCAGATGAGACTGCATGCCATAGTTGCATTCTTACCCCCCGAAACTTTCAACACTCTTCCCTCGTTAGCAGCTTCCACTTGCCCACTCATTGGTGCTTGTGCAAAATGTAAAGCACAAACAACCCTGGGGCTGTTCTTCCCACGCACATTGAAGTCGGCGTCTCTGTGTCTGTGCCCACGTGATGACAGCAGTTTTGGGCAAATTATTTCAGCTCTCTGAACCTCTGTTTCCTTTCAGTAAAGTTTGGAGTCATTAAATGAGATATTTAAAGTAAGCACTATGATTTTTCTTGAGTTATTGTGCTATCCCAACAATCATTCTAGAAGGAACTCAGTTTTATCTTTTTCATATGACAGAAAAAGAATAGCGTGATCTCTCAGGGACATTCTCATTGACACTAGAATTTAGATCTTCACTCAGTCCTGTATGAAATATTAACTTAGCAGCTCCTATCTGTTGGACTCTGTCCTAGTAGTTAAAGATACAATAGCATAGAAGAAGAAACACCATAAATAAATATGTATAACATAAATCTGAGAAAATAAAGCAAGAACAGGGAAGGGAGTTGGTTGTATATGTATGTGTGCATATGTCTGCCCATCAGTGAGTAGGTGTAGATGTGTGCAAACTGAAAAAAGCTGAATTAGTATGAAGCTGGTCTCTGACATTGTACAGAAAGACAGATGCAAATTACTAGACTGTGTGTGGTGCAAGATCAGTACATCACAAAGTCATTTTCAGATAAAGTCTAAGCTCCGTGGATAATTTGCAGATTTGAAAGGAATACAAACATGTTTTCTTGCAGAAAACTGAAAGCTAATCTGCCAAGGTACCCTTGTCCCTTTGTAGGGATGGTGGATTACCTATGATATGTGACATTAATTCTCAGCGAACCAGACCAGATTTTGGTTGGGATCTGACTCTTTTACCATTTATATGCAGGCAGCGTTGATATTTGGCAATAGAGCAATGTGTACCTTACCATAACTGTACCATACCACTGCTCAATTACATGGCCTCTGTATTCTACCAGAGTGACATTGGTTGTTTTTGAAAGAAAAATACAAAAGGCTGATATGATTAGGCAAAATGCTCAAGGATCAATATTATATAAAGATTGTTTGGTTGGCTTTCTTTCACTAAACATCACAGCAAATAAATTCATTCTTTGGGAGTTCCATGGGTGAACAGATAGTGCACAGAATATATCTGGCATATCTATGCATTGTGCGGCTAGGAAGAGATGCCATTACCTGCAGGGTAATTTTTGACAAGTCAAATATAGCAGTCATTGGAATGCAAGCACTGTGTTCTCTTCATAACAAAATTTTACTGACAGAACAGTAATACTACAACGTTCTGAGCCAGGAGTTTATCAAGCACACTCAATTTTACTCTTTATGTTTCTTAGCCTTAATTATCAGGTGTAAAAATTTCCCTGTTTTATATACTTAAGGAACTAAAGAAAAACAAGTGTGATCAGGTAAAGTCCATCTTTTTATGGATTTGCTATGAAAATTTTCTTATGCAAAACAGAAAACCAAAGCTTTTAGAGATGGAAAGCACGCTTGAGTGTGAGTTTTCTTTTCGTGGCTATCCTGATCGGGATCTGACTCCCGATCTTTCAGGGTGACAGGTTGAGACAGTCGGCAGGGTGGCTGGCCAGGGCTGGTGCCCACCTGCTGTGTAAGTGCCTGGGGAAAGTGGCATAGCGGTAGGAATACGGGGGCTCTGACGGCGGCTACGATGATAGATGTGTACTTGCGCTCAGTTTTTACCAGTCTGTCTTCACCACACCTCTCAGAGGTCACACTCTCTTTCTCTGAAGGACACAGTGTAGACACCAGTGCCAGATATGGGGACTGGAGACACAGTGAGCCTTCCAAAGCCTGTCGCTGAAGCCACTGCTTCGCCCTTCCGGTCAGCCTCTTCTCTTGGGGGTCAGTTCTTATCTTGGCCTGGAAATTGGGGACTCTTGCAGGTTAGGGCTTCATTCTGTGTTCCCCGAACTCCTTGATTATACTGTGTGCTGCACGTAGGAGGTCTGTTTTTCACGGCTGGTTGATCTCCCCTCTGCTGGGTTCCGAGCTCCACCGGCCAGTGGCGCTATCATCTTCTCTGTCCCTCCCCACACCCAGCACTGCTGGCGTGTAACACATTCTCACTTACGGGTTGGACCTGAATGTTGTCCTGGCTGGGTAGCCTTATTTTCCAGTCATTCACACTGGATTGGCACTCATTTTGTCAGAATGATTTAGCTTGTAGATGTAGGTTGGATGAGTTCAAGTAGAAGATAAAAATACCTTTCTGGTGCATTTTCACCCTTCACAGGGAATTTAAAAGGTCACTGCTGCAGGACCTTCTGCTCAGGTATCATTGGGCCTGGTCATTTTCAGACTGTATTTGGTGTGCCAGGTCAAGGTACGTAGTTCTTGTGGGACTTTTAAAGTTTATTTTATTGTGATAAGAAGAGTCATTTTAGGTCTACTGTCTTAGAAAGTTTGATTTTTTGTGTGCTGGTATTTACTTTTTTTTTTTCCTATACAGGATAGCCTCAAACTTGTGATCCTTGTACTCACCTCTAGAGTAGCAGGAATTAGAGGTACACACCACACCTACCTTTACCTTAATGCATATGCTTGGCATTAATTTTGGTTACACCTTTCCATCTCACGCAGCACATCTTTAGATGTGCTGTTCTTTATCTAAAACTTTGTCTGTGGATCAGCAATTCCTTACTCTTCCCTCCTTTGAGATGTTTTCAAAAGTGTAACAACTAGGCTCTAAGAAACATACCGGGGTAGCATTTAAAAAGGGCTATATTCTTTGCATACAAATTTTGTCAGTGATCAGCCTCAATTTACACCCTAGAAAAGGACAGTTAGGAGCTAAGTTAGACATGGGCTCAGGGACAGCTGAGCCTTTTGAATTTTCAGAGAACTTTCATTCATTTGATTGTCGCATGGAACAGTTGTTGAGTCAGGAGATACAGATGGAAAAACTGGGAAAGGTCTAAAAACCACTTATTTTTATTCTTGGATCTCATATCTAACAAGTGCTAATATTAAGATCTGTGAAGATTTTTAAAATACCTGTGATTTAAAATATGCCCACATATTGAGTGTACTTTAAAAAAATATTTAGAACTTTTGCTTTAAAATACTCTGTCTCGGGCTGGGGAGTTAGCTCAGTGGTTCCGGCACCTGTCTTGCAAGCGCAAGGGCCCGGGTTCGATTCCCCGGTAACCACATAACAATACTGGATGTGGAGACCCACACCCAGCAGCAACCAGTACCACATACCACAGTGCCGGGCGTGGTAGCTCACGCCTGTCATCCCAGCACTCGGGAGGCAGAGGCAGGAGGATTGTAATGTGAGTTTGAGGCTGAGCTGAGGGCCAGCCTGAACCACAAAGCGAGACCCTGTCTCAAAAAATCTAAAAAAAAAAAAAAAAAAAAACTCTGTCTCTAGATGTTAGGCAAACTACTCTTAATTTCACTTCAGAATTTATCATTGACTTTTTTAATCATTATAAGAAGAAAATGATTTGACAACATTGTGAGGTAGGAAAAAAATAAATAAATATAGGTAGAAAAGAGCTGAAAATCATAATTTAGTTGTAGTTTTAGGAATCCTGCAGTTTGAAAATACAACCCACTGACAGGGGTTAATGCTTGGTTCCCTCTGGATTTCTCATTCCTAAATCTCTCAAAGTATTCATAATATACTAAGTCTATGCATTTGGCTATGTTTCTTTCTGATACAGTAAACTGCACAAACTTCTGCTTTCAAAGGAACAACAGTATCAGTTGAGTACCATATCTCTAAGCTTCAAACCCACGGGAACAGCCTCCTAATGGGTGGGAATGCACATCCTAGATTCCAGTTTTGACGATGTCCCAAGCCCGCATCCACAACGCTGGTTCCAGACTATAATACGCCTTCTCTTTTAGTGCCTGCACTCCTTGAGAATGTGCTTTAATTCCTTAATAAATCTGCCTGCACCACATGCTAAGGCGCCTGGAAGTGCTTTTCAGCTTCAAGAGTTGACAACCAATGAAGCTACTCTACGGGATGGGGGAGCTGAGGCCTCTGTCTCCTCTTTGGGAGGAGACACTCAAGTCTCATCCTGTGACACTGGAATTAACAATTTAACTCTCTAAGGTAAAGAGAACTGGGATTGAATCCATAGGCTCTTTTATTCAGATGCCCTAGTTTTTTGAAGGTCCAAAGGGCCCAGTGTAGAATAATCTCACCAGCTTGTGGCTCTTGGAAAATCGGAGTTTCGGTTTCATTTTGGAGGTTAAAGCATAGGTCTTCCAAGACCCATTGGAAAGATAATACGTGTGGCTCTCTCATGAACTATAGCTCTAGTGCATCACCAGATGTTTCCTCTGAGGAACCATCTTGGGAAAGTCCATAGTTCTTGTGGCTATAGACCAACTGTGTCATAAAAAAGGACTTTCACTCATATTAAACTTGGACCTCACTCTGCTCTTCTGATGGGTATGGAAAGCAGACTCTCTCATCCACACAGCCTTTGCGAGGAAGAGCTGACTGATGCACACAGTAATCACAGCTCTCACACCAGCGCTCTTAGAGCGGATAGGCTCTCCACACCCAGTGATTCTTACAGTGGCTTGTGAATCTCTCCCTCTGTCTCCCTTTCACTCTCTTTTGCTTTTCTTGCCTTGAATCTAGACAAGATCCTAGATTGTTTAGCAAGGAAATGGACTATCTTTCTTTAATTTTGAAGGACTGGCAGAATGGTCTGCAATTCCACATACAGCTAAGTTACAGGAATAAAGGAAAAACATGTAACTATCTCTAAGTCCTTCCCTTTAATTTTCTCTTTAGTCTGCTCCTTAAACTCCTCCTTTTCTCCCAAGGAAAAATGCCTTGTCATTAGGTCAGCCATGTCGCATACATGACTTCAAGATCCTGCCGGCGCTGGAGACAGGAAGAGGAACTGAGGATCATGGAGAGGATCTGATTATTTGAATAGAAAATGGCCGGAAGGGACTTAGAAGTGAGAGTGGAAGGGGTGAGCAGGGAGAAAGGGGCCCAGGAAGAAAGTTCAGAGCTTTGTTAAATTTTACAAAGAGAAGATTTATCAGATATGAGTACTAACTATTTAAAGAGAAACATATATATATTTTGAGACAGGGTCTCGCTTTGTAGTTCTGACTGGTCCTGAACTCACTACATAGCTCAGGCCAGCCTCAAACTCTCAGCAATCTTCCTGCCTGTGCCTCCTAAGTGCTGGGATTGCAGGTGTGAGCCACCACGCCCTGCACTGTGGTGTGTGGTTCTGATTG
The DNA here is from genome assembly GCA_004026965.1 of Petromus typicus. NCBI lineage: Eukaryota > Metazoa > Chordata > Mammalia > Rodentia > Petromuridae > Petromus > Petromus typicus. The sequence continues at coordinate 15,444 of PVIR01015377.1, forward strand.
CTGGTGGACATGAGTCTCCATGCCCACATTGTTTTTTGTGGTTATTGGGGAGCGAACCGGGGCTCTTTTGCTTGCAAGGCAGGCACTGGAACCACTGGACTAAATCCCCAGCCCTCTCAATCATATATTTTATAAGAGTACAACTGAGAGGGGCCGGGGAGTTAGCTCAGTGGTTCCAGCGCCTGTTTTGCAAGTGCAAGGGCCCGGTTCGATTCCCCGGTAACCACATAACAATACTGGGTGTGGAGACTCACACCCAGCAGCAACCAGTACCACATACCACAGTGCCGGGCGTGGTGGCTCACGCCTGTCATCCCAGCACTCGGGAGGCAGAGGCAGGAGGATTGTGATGTGAGTTGGAGGCTGAGCTCAGGGCCGGCCTGAACCACAAAAGCGAGACCCTGTCTCAAAAAAACCTATAAAAAAAAAGAGTACAACTGAGATTTAGAATCAGGTGATTTCCCTAGAGTCATTAATAATATATTTTCTCACGTGGATGTGGCCCCTGTTGACTGCTGAGCAGCGATGCACCAGCCACACGCCTGGGGGTCCCTCCCTACCTCTCCTGAAATCACAACCTGCCATCTCATGTGCATCATATTCTTTCAAATGTTCTCGTTACCAAAACAGACGGTGAAATGACTTCACCTTTTTTCCTAGTGCAACAGCAACAGTAAGAGCTGTTCCTTTCAAATCTCAACTTCTTCAACCAGATATATACTCTCATTTAAAACCGTTATTACTGCTTCTCTTCAGCTTCTCACACCTGCCCCCTCCCACAAGGCCTGGCACTGTATCTTCCTGGTCCTCTATTTTAATTTCATATATAACCTCTCTTTAGTCCGTGGAAGTTCTGGATTCCACTGTATTCTCTTCTCCCTTTATGTGCGTCCCCAAAATATTATGTGAGTTTTGCCTCTGTACCTTCGTTTCTACTATTTTGCTTCTTGGGGTCTTGTTGCTTGTTTCTCTATTTTTAAAATTTCAGTTCTACTTTTGATTCTTGTTCATTCTGTCTCATTTTCTCGACATGGTCTTCCAGAAGAATGCTTACTGTTAACATTTCTGAGGCCCACAAGGTGTGACTTCCTGGGGCTTCTGAGAAGTTGTGCACATCTTAGCACACTCTTGATGATTTAAGAAAAATAGCAGGAGGTTGGGATGGATTAAAATAGGTGTGTACTTCCAAAAGTAACTTGAGGGAGAATTTGCAGGTACCAGCAGGTCAAATCTAAGGTATAAGATGAATTTTCTTTTCTTTTTCTTTAAAATATTGTTTCACACAGGGACTCAAATAATTTTCAACTAGTTGCTGGCATTTAACACAGAGAGTTTGGCTTCTCTTTAAAACACAGTTCATGTTCCTGCAGAGCAGCGGTCAGGGCTAAAACTATGCAGCTGCTGAGCCCTGTGGTTTGGGTGGAGTTTGGAGTTTATCGCAACTCCTACCACACCTGTTTCAGTCGCTTCCCCTCCCTACCTGGCCTCTGTAGGTATCTGAGCTGTGGCGTCTGTACTCAAGGCTCAGAGAACAGCCCCTCAACGAGGTGATAATTACCCTCAAAGGGCATGAAGAACCCACAGTGCTTTTGCTGGGGCTCCGAGGCTGGCTTCCCTGATGAGTGCTGATATTTTGCTGAGAATTTGAGTGATTGAATTTCTGACCAATTATTATTATATCTTACTTTCAGGACCCCCTGAAAACTCAGCCAGGCTCGTGTAGAATTTCCTGGGCATTAGCAGTTGTTGGGGAGGGAGGAGGCAGAGCTCTCCCTGGGGGACGATGTCCTAGCTTGAGGTAAGTCTCCTGGATCTTAGCATGGTTATTCAACTGGCAAAACTCCCATTCTCCTACTGCCATTGGATTGGCTGTTTCCTAAGAGATGGGTCCTTTGAGGTAAGAAAGAAACATGGGGGCCATTGTCACTGATCAACAATATAAATGGCTTCATGTGACAACTCTCACTGACATCCTACTTTCAATTCCCACTGTGCTGGAATAAAGCAAACCCTGCCTTAGGGGACCCCTGCTCCTCACCTCTTCACAGTAGCACCTCATAACCATCTACTACTCCTTCTCTGCTTCACTTCAGATGACCTATAAGCTTCCTTCAGATTCTTGGTGTCTATACTGTATTTTCCTTAAAAAAAAAAAAAAAGACCTAAACAGACAATAAACCCTTATATAATTTTTCAGGATGCTCAAAATATAAACCTTGGACCCCAGATAAATCCCAGTTAAGACCAGTAGCCAGATGGGCACATTTAATATGTCTGTGGCAACACACGACGGATGATGTCCTGACTTACAAAAGTATAATATTAAAATAAATTGAGTATAAATAATCTTTTTGACATTAAACTTTAAAATAAATCATAATATAAAATGTTAGTGAGTATAAATACTCATGTAGGGGCTTTTGGATGAGAGGCAAACTCCTTTTTAAACAGGTGAACTTGAGATTTACTGCCAGATGACCAGTAGCGGCCCAGAGACACTACACACGAATAACGTGTACACTGTGTAACACAGGGATGTGACCGGTGTGACTCTTCATAGTTCGGTGTCACATGTTGTAGTGGATGTATTTAATGCACTTGAGTGCAATCAATGATGCTCGAATTTGTTACCTACAGCTTCTCCTCACTTTGTGAGGACCATCACTCTCAGCTGTCACTATTTTGCTGTCATTCCTGTCTCGTAAGTCTCCGGTTAACACTGCCTGAGGAACCTTGTGAAGCCAGCCTGCAAAAGTTCCTGACACGGGAAGGATTCATGCGACCAGGTCACTGAAAGCTGTGCTGCTGTTGCAGTAGCGCAGGACAGGAAGTGCTTGTCCTCAGAGAGCACCATTGCTAGGCAGGAGGGGCGGGGCCAGGGCTCTACAGGAAGCGGAGATACAAGAAACCCAGGCTAGACTTGGGAAATTGCAGAGTTCTGACATGTTCCAGAAGATGATCATATGACTGTGTTTGAACAAATGTGGATTTTTGTACATGACTGAATATAGGTTGTTCTACATTAAAAAAAAAAAAAGAAAGAAATTCCTCAAAAATAATCCCAGTAGCATCTTTGGAGCAAAACTTAACATAATTGTCACTCTTATTTTCAAGGAAACACTGTTAAAACAATGGAAAGAGCTAGTTTCAGGCGCAGGGCCTCCTCCGGGCACAGTCTGGCTCTTCAACACATTCTCTGCTGCCACGAGGACTGGCGCTTGTCCCCCGGCTCTCATTAGCTTGCTTCTTCGCCTGTTGCTGTCGCGTCTTCTCGGTCTCAGTTTAATTCTCAAGAAGGTCTGTTTTGCTTATCTTTTTCCAAACTGACCCACGCCCTTGTGTCACGTTGCCCTTGGAAGCAAGGTCCTGACAGCAGAGCCTCTCCCTTTCTTGATCGTCTATTCTTTGTGTCCTCGCTGAAAGAATTCAGCTAAGACACAGGCGCGTGTGGAAGTCCAGGTAGCGTTCGCTGTAGAGCAGATCCGTAAAGCGAGTCTCCCGGGAGAGGTGAGCAGTGCCACAAACGGGTCCGCACCGAGTATGGGTTTGGACACTTTCTTATGCGTGAAAGTTGCTCTTGGGGTTCAGGTAACGATGGTGATTATGAGAAATTATTTTGGAATTGCAAAGCATTTTCCTATCCTTTTTAGAGGATCAGTGTTTCCTCAGGGCCTTTAATCCTATAAGAAACTTTAAGAAGATAAATCTTTAATTTAAATAAGTTCCCAGCAGAGGCAGAGGGTCTTTTATGAGCATTTCCCTTCATGGCCTCTTCGGACTGTGGACTGCGGCAGCCAGAAATGCTGTGCACCTTTCTGTGGAGTCAGAGGGCCAGGCAGCCGCTGTCAGGAGGAATGCACCCCGCATGTGACTTTGAGATGTCCTTGTGCTCTCTGGAGCCACGTTGGCTCTGAGACCTCACCTTGGGGTCTGTTTCGCCACTGTAATATATTCTGCTTTGGACGCCCTCCCACTGTCTCAAGCCTGCTAATATCTAGCTATCTGCCTAACGACTTCACCTTACTTATTTTCACCTTTACATCTGTCACAGCTTGGCAATGTCTTTTCTTATTCATCTTTATTTTCCATCTCTCTTCCTCAGACATGAACATAAACTCTGACCACAGAAAGTTCACCTGTCCTTGTACCGATCTATTTCTCCCACCTAAGTATGTCACATGGCAATTATTACAGAATTAATGAATGTGTATCATAGTTGAATCCTTTTTGTGACTGATATTTCTGCCTTCGTTAATGTACTTTATTTATTTATTTATTTATTTTTTGAGACAGGATCTCGCCTTGTGATTCAGGCTGGCCCTGAGCTCAGCCTCCAGCTCACATCACAGCAATCCTCCTGCCTCTGCCTCCCAAGTGCTGGGATGACAGGCGTGAGCCACCACGCCCGGCACTGTGGTATGTGGTACTGATTGCTGCTGGCGTGAGTCTCCACATCCAGTATTGTTATGTGGTTACCGGGGATCGAACCCGGGCCCTTGGGCTTGCCAGACAGGAGCCAGAACCACTGAGTTATATCCCCGGCCCTAATATACTTTAAACAAGTTATATTATTGGAGCATCTGACAATAATTATATTTACCACATGTACATATTAGCCTGAGGGTGGCTAAGTATCACAAAAAAGTATAATTTATTCTAATGAAATGTTGCCATAATTTTCTTAAAATGTGACTCAACAGTGCTATCTACTGCTGGTCTTCACTCCTCTCTTTTCTGTTTCTTCCTTTCAGTCTCTTTTCCCCATCCTTTTTTGTGTGTGTGTGATTCTGGAAAATGCACCCACAGCATTTGCACTGAGCTACATGCCACACCATTTATTGTTTTTTTATTTTGAGACAGAGTTTCCTTAAGCAGCTTAGGTTGGGCTCATTATGTTGCTCCCTCAGCCTCCCAGAGTGCTGGGGTTACACACGTGATCAACCGTGTCTGCTTCCACTCCCATTTTGAATGATCTGTGGTTCATTTTGCATGTGACGATATACTCACAATATATTTAAGTAAACTTTGTGGATAGTGTTTTTCTAAGGCAGTTTAAAGCATATTTATTTGAGAGGTATGATCACTATGTTAGTCACATGAATTATATCCTGAAATAGATTTTGCTAAATAAAATTGTTTTGTCAGTGGATTCCGATTAATATAGCCAGTGCTTTACTCCCCAGCTTTCATAAACATGTTGTGTTTTACACTTCTCACATATCAAATTTATTATTTAAAATAACTGGGCTCATTTGACTTCAAGAGAATGTCAGTGCGATTCCCATATTGCAGTCCCCGTCTTCGTATTTTCTCTAAGCACCAAATCCGAGACCATCGGCTGCAGGCACAGATAGCCTCCAAATGTAAGTATAATTCTAGATCGAGACAAGAGAGACCTAGGGATCTAGTCCAACTGCATATCCGTGCGGTACTGAGTCAGCTGTTGTTTCTCTATGATGGGAGATTCCCAAGCCTTAATGATGAAGTTTACCACCATGAAGACCACATACATATATAGTCAAACTCTTTGTTTGCTCTCTAGTTTTTGCACTCTCCACTGACCTCCCCATTATTATTATAGACTTTATATTCCAGTTTATATTAATATGCAACTTGCTGTATCTCAATTTGGACATTCAGCCATGTATATAAAAAAGATTGGTCTGAATTAATTGATCCTCTCATTGTATTTCATGTCATTAGTTGTTCTATCTTTGAATTTTTCTCAAACACACTCTCACATGAGACATACCAGATCATTGTGTTTGTGATTCCCTTTGGGTTTTGAATCCTGTTTAGAAATAGATCATGGAGAGTTTCAGGTGGCCTTATTTTGATTACAGTTTGATTACAGTTAGGTATTCCATAATCAAACTTACTTCTTACTGATTGACCCCTCTCCTTTCTAATTTTCTTCAGCTCCCAGAAATGTCTGTGTTTCTGCTCATGCTATTGTCCAGCACAAGTCCCACAGGGGATCTTAAACCTGGCCAAACACCAGTGGTACCTCACCTCAAAACATATTATCTTCTTCACTTCATCACTGGTTTCCTTTGATTTTAGTCGTGGCAAACCTGTAATCCCTGTGATAGAGCTGACTGTCAAACTGAGAGGTTTATTTCTATGATTAAAATTTCATGGTTTCTTGCATTGAAGTTATTTGCTAGAGTGAATATCAAATAGCCTCTGGAGGCAAAACTATCACATAGAATTTTTTTTTGTTGTAGAAATTCACCATTGCAAATTCTGTGGAGTTTCCTTTCATTAGTTTTCTGCAGGAGAAATAGAATATTGGTAATGAGATGTATATCAAGAATCATATTTTGAACATTTATATTTATAATAGTAAAATAATATCTTTAATATAGAAAAGGTTTCTATTCACATTTTTATTTTCAAGATTAGTTAGAAAATGAAATAATTGAAAGAAGGTAAGAATATACTCTGAAAACTTTAGCCCTACCTTGTCATATTCCTACAGTTTACTATTATGTATTCAGCATGTCTTAAAAGTAAAGAATAGATGTTTTATACAAGTAAGAATTCAGAAAATTTGTACTGTTAGCTTAATAATACATGTTTATGGGCATGGCATGATGATTTAATACAAGAAAATGATGTATAATGATTTATACCTTAAATCAAGGTAGTTAATGTTACATCTCCTTAGAATTACTTTGTGTTTGGACTCGCTGGCTTCTTCTGTTTTTTTCACTTATAAAACACAAACTGTAGTCATGCCATGCTGTGGTAGAACACCAGAACTTATTACTTCTATCTAGGTATGTTTTGGTGTCTGTTACCACCCTTCCTTCCAGCCCTCCTCCATACCACTATCTTTAAGCATGCCTATGTAAGAGAGAACATATGTATGTCTTTCCAGTATGAGTGTCCTCTATTTTTGCTGCAATGAGAAAATAACCTTTTGATGGCTGTTTAATAATATCTCTTTGCGTGTATATGCATGGCACACTTTCTTGAATATTAATTGAGACTGATTCTACATTCTCAGTTTTAGTGAACACTGTAGTAATAAACATGCTGTGCAGGCTCCTCTGTGTGCGGTGTACTTACAGGGTTTCCTTTGGATGTAGCCCAGAAGAGGATCCGCTGGATCACGTGGTAGATCTATTTCAATGTTCTGAGGCACCTCCATCCTGTTCTCACAGTGGCTGTACTAATTTACATTCTCACAAGAGGACAAAAAGAGTTAGTTGTATTTTGCTCTAATCCTCATCAGTGCTTGTGCTCATCCTTTTGTAATAGACATTCTAAGAAGTGACACTCCATTATGGTGTTGACTTACATTTCCCTGACCAGTAATGATACTGAGCATTTTTCCTAAGTTTATCTTCTTTTGAGAATAATGTGAATATTATTATTCATAATTTTCCCACTTTTAATTGGATATTTTTGTTACTGAGTTTCTTAGGTTCCTCTCTACTTTTGGACAATAATGTTTTGCCAGATGAATAGTTTGCAGGGTTTTTTTTTTTCATCTTGTAAGTTGTTAACTCTGTTGATTGTTTCTTTTGCTCTGTAGAAATTTTTAGTTTGATATATTTAGTTTGATATAATTCCATCTGTCTAGTTTTGCTTTTATTGTCTATGCTTCTGAGATCACAGCTATTATGGGTTGTATCAAGATGTCAGCTCAAAGCCTCGTGCTGTCATAGGTGGAGATTTATAGAGGTCACTAATTTGAGGGTATGTAATGCTGGGACTGGTCCAGAGTGTGATGCTAAGGTTTAGGCTGCCCCTCCCTTGGGGTGAATGCCACCTCCCTTGAGGATGGGTAGTCCAGATGAAACTCAAAGGGCATGCATTGCTGCTGCTTTGCTGCTTTCTGTCTACCATGAACTATTTCTTCTCTGTGAAGCCCCTCTGCCACACCAGCCTGCTTTGGAGCTGACTGGCTATGGACGGAAACCTCTACAAATTTTGGGCTAGAATAAATATTTCCTCTTTTAACTTTGGGTATTTTGTCTCAACAGTGAGAAATAACTAATAATTTTGTTCCAGTTCAATAAATGTAGGGGAAAAATAAAAGAATAACAGGCACCCCAACCATGGAAACATACCATTCTATAAATAACCAGAAAATAAAAAGAATTTGGTGCCAGAGACACCTGACCATGTGGTCAGAAGCCTTTGGAAGTGGCCCATGGGAAGAATTTGGAAAGGTTTGGAGATTCCAGTTGAAGATTCAGCCCTGAAATGCTTTAAGATGTACTTGATGGGAGATTGTGATCAGAGCTCAGAAGACAGGAATGCTGATAGGAATGCTGCCAGTAAAGATGGAAGAACTTCATGGGCTGTTAGACACCAGGACGTGGATGTTATGCTTTAGCAAAAATTTGTCTGCATTTTGGTCATGTCTATAGATTGCCTAAGATAAGACTAAAGGTTGATAACTAATTAATCTTGCAGAAGAAATTTTAGTTTAATGCCTGGGATTTAGCTCAGTGGTTCTGGTGCCTCCCTTGCAAGCGCAAGGTCCTGGGTTCAATCCCAGGTAAACACACACAACAATGCTGGGTGTGGAGACGCACACCCAGCAGCAATCAGCACCACATACCACAGTGCCGGGCGTGGTGGCTCACACCTGTAATCCTAGCACTTAGGAGGCAGAGACAGGAGGATTGCTGAGTTCAGGACCAGCCTAAACTACAGAGAGAGACCCTGTCTCAAAAATTTTTTTTAAAAAGAAAGAAATTTCAGTCTAATATTGAGGCAATGTTATGACTACTGTTGGGGGCTCTTAGCCAGAATTATGACGAAGTAACTTAGCAGAATAACTTAATACATTTTGAGTTTGGCTACAAAGGAAGCTCCTGTAAAGTTGCAGACTGCATAGATGGAGAAGAGAAGAACTTATTTGTTGAGAAGGAAGGAGACAATAGAAAAGATGGCCTGAGAACATTGTAAGAACCAGCAGGACTCCAGACTCCGCAGCCTCAAAATTGCACATGTAGAAGGATTTGCTTTGAGAAGAGAGCCTCAAAGCACCATGTTCCAGAGTGGCACAGCCTAGGGAAGTTTTACGTCAGGACTGGGTGTAGAGTGCTCAGCAGTCCAGGAACTTGGTCTCTACAGCCCGGAGAGGAGGAAGCCTGGCTACTCCTCCACATGGCAGCAGACCTTGGCATCACCGATACGGTGCTGGTTTTAGGCGCATGCAGAATACAAGAGTTGTGGGATCAGCAAAGTTTCTACCCAGATTTCAAAAAGAAGGCCTAGGAAACTGGGACGTGTACCCTGAGAGGGCAGTGTATGAGGCTGTGAGTGTGAAGCCAGAGGTGCAGTAAGACTCTAGAAGGGTGGAGAAGCCAGGAACATGGGTTATCTGAGAGAAGCAGCACAGAGAGAAGCCACAAGAGCTGTCACCACCACACTCTGAAACCTTTTGTAGCTCACATCTCACCACAGACTTCCTTGGAGGCTGGACATGGAAGTAATGTTTGCCCTGCTAGAGTCTGGACTTTGGTTCTAATGAGGGAGACCATCTCCTGGTATAAAAATGGGCAGCTATGTGTTAATGGCTTAACTACGCTTTCTGAGAAAGAGATATTGTAATTGTCGTCTTGTAATCCAGATTCACCAGAGCAAGGCACTCTTGGAAAGCCCTGCCAAACCTCCTGCCCCTCTTTCTCTCCACCTGCCTGTTTTAATTATGCTTTGTTTTATCACAGGAACTGTAGTTGCTGTTTCCCCCTACCATAGAAACATAAAGATATAAAAATGAGAATAAACTTCCTTCCAACACACCCGAGGCAATTTGTATACCTTGAAACCAGCAGCAATTAAACTGATGTGCTTCTGGGTGTCGTCTGTCTGGGACTCCCCAGAGGTCTCCCACCAGCTCCAGTCCTTTGTATCTACCTATTCCTACCTTTTGCAGTGGTAATTTTTATCTTGGCCATTGTGTGCTGAGAGTGTTTAACTTTCTTTTCACTTGTATGAGGGCTCACAGCTAAGAGTTCACTTTAAATTTCAGAGATTTTGGAATGGTCCTTTCAGCAGTGCTGAAACTGATAGGACCTTGGCAGCTCTTCTAGATGGACTAAGTGCTTTTGTTATAAAGGGACATACGTGAGTCTTTGGAGGCCAAAGGCACAATGTTACAGGTTGTATCTAGCTATCTCTGAAAGCCTCCGGTGGTCATAAGTGGGGCTTGGGGCGGGGGGTGGCTGGATGTAGGGTATGTGACACTGGGGTGCCTGTGCAAGGCTAGAAGTAAGGCTCCCCACCCTGGGTGTGAGCGTTGCCTGCCGTATGAGCGGGAGTCTGGCTAGCACAGAAGAGACAGAAAGAGTCATCACTTGTACTTTATCCTTTCCTGCTTTCTGCCTGCCGTGGACTGTCCCTCTTCTGCCGTGCCCCTCTGTCACACCACACTCCACTGCAGCCAACCAGCTGTGATCTGAAACCTCTGCAAACTGAGTTACAGTAAACCTTTCTGCAGTGAATTTGAGTTTAGGTATTTTATCTCAGCATAGAGAAAATAACAGTCCCCAAATCAGTGCTTTCCATGATGTCTAGAAAAGTTCCTCTATGCTTTCCTCTGATAGTTTCGGAGTTTCAGGTATTACATTTAGATCTTTGATCTGTTTTGAGTTTATTTTTATAGAGGGTGTGAGAAAGATTATGTTTCCATTTTCAACATGTAAATATTCACTTTTCCTTAAACTACTTATTGACATTGTTGTCCTTTCTCTAGTTTATATTTTTAGTGACTATGTCAAGAATTAGTTGGCCGTGAATGTGTGGAATTATTTCTGGGCACTCTTTGTTGTCACACTGATCTCTGTGTCTGTTTTATGCCAAATACCATACCGTTTTGGTTTCCTGTATAGTTAGAAATCAGGTAGTATGATGTTCCTACCTTTGTTTGTATTGCTCAAGATTTTAATGTCCCATTTGAATTTTTGCCTTCTTTTTCTAGTTGGGTAGAGAATGTCACAGATATTTTATCAGGAATTTCATTGAAACCATAAATCATGGGTGTATGGATATTTTAACAATATCAAATTTTCAGTTTATGAATATAGGAAGTCTTTACATTCTTTGTATTTCTTCAGTTTCTTTATTACAGTTTTTTTCATTGCAGATGTCTTTTACTTCCTCAGTTAAATCTATTCCTTGGGATTTTATTTTATTATTATTTTGTGGCTATTGTGAAAGGTATTGCCTTTTTATTTCTTTCTCACAAATGTCACTCTTAGTGTACAAAACTAAGTTTTGATTGTTGATTTTATATTTTGGAAATTTATTGAATTTATTTAGCATTATTAATTTTTAGTGGAATCTTTAGATTTTTCTTTTTGGAAACATACCATCTTTGAACAGCCGTAATGTGAATTCTTTTCTTCTCTGTGTGCTCTTTCTTTTTCTTTCCTTATTGCTTTAAGATTTCTACCACTATGTTGAATAAGGATCATGAATGTGAACATCCCGTTTTATTCTGGAGTTTAGAAGAAAAGGTGTAAAAGCTTTAAACTTTTAAACATTCAATATGATGTTAACTATAGCTTTGTTATGCATAGCTTTTATTATGTTGAGGTATGAATTTCTATAACTATTTCAGAGTTTTTATTGTGAAGAGATGTCGAATATCGAGTACTTTTTCAGCACCACTTGAGATACTTATATTATTTTCTCCTTCATTTAGTTCATGTGCTATGTCATACTTTTTGATATGTTGAACCATCCTTTCATCCGTGGGGTATTTCCCACTTCATCCTGATGAATCTTTTTGATGTGTGGTTGGATGCGATTTAGAGTATTTTATTGAGAATTGTGACAGTGTTCCTTAAGCACATTAGTCTATAGGTTTCTCATTGTTTCCTTGTCCTTTTTTTTTTTTTTTTTTGAGACAGGGTCTCGCTTTGTGGTTCAGGCTGGCCCTGAGCTCAGCCTCCAACTCACATCACAGCAATCCTCCTGCCTCTGCCTCCTGAGTGCTGGGATTACAGGCGTGAGCCACCACGCCCGGCACTGTGGTATGTGGTATTGGTTGCTGCTGGGCGTGAGTCTCCATGCCCAGTATGGTATGTGGTTGATGGGGGAATCGAACCCAGGTCTTTGCGCTTGCAAGACAGGTGCCAGAACCACTAAGCTAAGTCCCCAGCCTTCCTTGTCCATTTTTGATATAAGATTAACTATGCTCTTATAGACTGAGTTTCAGAGAATGTCTTCCTTTATAATATTTTGGAATAATTTGAGAAGAATTGGTATTATCTCCTGCCTTAAAAAGTTGGATGGAATTCAGTATTGAAACCATTCAACCGTGAGCTTTAGGGCGGCAGTTTTTATTATTGATCCAATCACATTCTTCATTCGTGTATCATTCAGTTGTCACGTCTTTATCACTAATTATGGTAGTTACATGGGCCCAAAGATGTATCCATCCTAGGTTTTCCAATTTGTTGTCATATAGTAGTTTGTAATAGTCCCTAATATTCTTTATATTTTGTCATTTATCTGTCTCTTTTTTCCTCCTAATTTCATTTATTTGAGTCATTTCTTTCTTTTTTCCCTCCTGGCTGGTTTACATAAATTGTAGTGGTTTTTGGTGAACTTTTCAAAAAAAAAATCAGCTTTTAATAGATCATTCATATTGATATTTTAATTTTTATTTCATCGATTTATCCCCAATCTTTGTTCTTTTTTCCCTTGTAATGATTTTTATATTTTTTTCTTGCTTTTTGTTTCAATAGAAAGTTGTTTAGTTTCTGTCAAAGGCTGCATAAACTCTTTCTCCTGGGGCAGTCATCTTTTTCTATCATTCAAATTTCACGTGGCTGACTCATTGTACTATAAACAGTGCCGTTCTGTGTTGCACCTTCGCACCTGTTGCTGTTCATAGTAATGGACAGCATCGCTAACGTGACTCACAACCAGTAAATGAGGTCACACCCAGCCACGTTCAGGTTTGCCACGTGGGTAGAGCCAGCTGGAGCTCTGCAAATTGCTTTGATGTTATTTCATTAATAAGAGGTAAACTGGTAGGGTCATTTTGTGATTAATGATACAAAGACAAAATGTTCTGAGCCAGATAATAAAATACAACTGGACATGTGACCAGGACTGTTCTTGGACTGTTCCAGAATCTGGAACACTTTTGTATTGGAGAGTAACACCAGCATCATTTGGTGAAATACCTGGCAGACAAAAATTACCATCTGACACTGATGTTATATAGCAGGCATAAAGCAGGGATCCAATTTCTAGCAGCTACACAAAAGTTTTTAAATAGCAGTTGGAAATATTATGTATCCAGTATCTTCTAGACAGTCAGAAAAAATTTTAACATGAAAAATTTTTCCATATTAAATAAATATGGAATTTGTTCATTTTTTTACAAAAATTCTGTCCATTCTATATTGCACATGAAAAAGAAAATGAAAAACAGAATAAATACAGCACAATAAATATGGTGCTGGCTGGGCAGGGTTATGAAGAGGAAAGCTGATACTAAAATGAGCAACGGAAAGAGACTGGAGGGTACACATGCTGCAGCTCTTTGCAGAACTCGAGTACGAGTGTGAAGGACTGCCTATACCCATCTCACTCCCAAATTCATGTGCCCTAACTCTCAGTGTCAGATTTGAGGCCCTAACTCTCAGTGTCAGATTTGAGGCCCTAACTCTCAGTGTCAGATTAGAGGCCCTAACTCTCAGTGTCAGATTTGAGGCCCTAACTCTCAGTGTCAGATTAGAGGCCCTAACTCTCAGTGTCAGATTTGAGGCCCTAACTCTCAGTGTCAGATTTGAGGCCCTAACTCTCAGTGTCAGATTTGAGGCCCTAACTCTCAGTGTCAGATTTGAGGCCCTGACTCTCAGTGTCAGATTTGAGGCCCTGACTCTCAGTGTCAGATTTGAGGCCCTAACTATCAGTGTCATATTTGAAGACAACGCCTTCCAAAGGATATAATTTGGGTTAAAAAAGGTCGAAGACTAAGGCCCTACTCTGCTATGACTGGGGTTCCTATAAGGAGCGGAAAAGCCAGCAGAAACCCCGACTCTCTCCCCTGCACAGAGGAAGGGTCATCTGAAGACCAGAGATGGGTAGTCACGCACCATGGATTCGCCTGATGTTTACGTCCTTCCGTGGAGCTGGCGCTTCCAAATTCCTTGTTCATCCTCTCTTCCTCCCCGCCCTCTATCTCTTGATGATTTTCCTACTTGAAAAAGATCTATTACTTTTGATGATCTAGATTTTCTCTTGTTCTTTATTGTTAACTTGGGTTTCTCCTATTAGGGAAAATATACAGGCTTTTATCCCTCGGTCTTGCACTTTGGCCCCGAGAACTGTAACAAAATATGTATCTGTAGTTTAGGCCGCACACTTGTGATCATTTTGTCACCCTGGCCCTGCAGACTAAGGTATTCATGACGTCTTCAAAGTAATGTGTCCTTGTGTAACTGAGGGCAGTGTCCACAACGGGAAAAGTACACGTGAAAGACAAGGGAAGCAGTGGTGTGGGAGAGGTGAGCCAGGCGGGCGGGAAGGGGATCTTATACCACTCTTCTTTTCTTGTGTTGTAATTAGCAGGGAAAACCTGGAGTCTGAGTCAGGGAAGCAAAGCTTGGAAGTGAAAATGTGTCTCTTTTTGTACTGGAAAATTTTGGAGCCAACTGATTATAGATTGAAACCTCTACAAACTGTCAGCCAAAATAAACCTTTGCTTCTTTAACTTTGAGCCTTGGTATTTTGTCTCAGCAGTGAGAAAACATAACTAATACATACCTAGAAAATTCCCTGTGATGGGCCTAATTGCCCGGCCGCACAGCACAGTCCCTGGAAACTGCTGTGTTCTCACCAGAAGTGAAGCAGAGTTTTGCCTGTTTGTCTCAGTCATCCCCACCATGGTAAATACAGTCCCTGCGGGATCAAAAGGCAGCCGGTATCCTGTCATGCTCTACTCCTGAGAAAATGAAATCAGACCGTCTCCCTGCTCTGATTGTGGAAAGCAGACACGGAAAGGGGTAGAAAGTTCAACTCCAAGGAGAAAGAAAGGCGCCAATTTGGTAATATCAAAGAATGTCATCCTCCTCTGTGTATTATGCCTCTAGCTACATGCGTGCAGCATATGAACTGTTATAAACTCTGGTTTCTAGCTCCCAGGGGAGGAAGTTAGGAGACCAGTGGGCAGCAGGGCGGACTTTAGAAATCTCACACAGACTTAAGCCACAGAAAAAGAAGTGTAACTAGCTCTCTGTAGCCACAGGTTTGAAACTGTGGATTCAGCCAACAGTGGACTAAAAATTATTTTGAAGAATATTGGATCTGAGCTACACATGTACTACCCCGTTTCTTGTCATTATTATTATTATTTTTTAAACAGGGTCTTGCTTTGTAGTTCAGGCTGGCCCTGAGTTCAGTATGTCACCCAGGCAGGCCTTGAACTCACAGCAATCCTCCTGCCTCTGCTTCCTAAGTGCTGGGATTATAGGCATGAGCCACCATGCCCGGCACTGTGGTATGTGGTTCTGATTGCTGGTGGATGTGAATCTCCACACCTGGCATTGTTGTATGTGGTTACGGGAATTGAACCTGGGCTCTTGGATTTGCAAGGCAGGCGCAGAAACCACAGAGCTAAATCCCCAGCCCCCTGTTGTCATTATTTTCTAAGCATGTAACAACTGTTATGGGGGTTTACATTGTAGTAGCTGTGATAAGTAGTCTGGAAATGTTAAGTCTACTGCAGTGTGTGAACAGCTTGCTAGCAAATGTGGCACTACTTTACAGAGGGCTTGCACACCCTGGACTTCGGTGTCCTCAGGAGTTCCTGGATCCTGGGGCTTTGGACCGTCAGCTGGCAGTGATGACGCTGCTGCCGGAATGTTTCTGTCGTAGTTGTGTCTCATTTCAGGAAAATGGATGAGGGATGTAGTTGTTCTGCACAAGAAGGATTTGCACAGTGTCTTATATGGTTTTTATTTCTTATATTAACAAATTAAAAGTGTACACTCATGGTATAATGTGACACCTCGATGTGCACACCTTGTTGAACACCTCAGTGAAGCTGGTTCTCATCTGCAGCACTTCACATATGAGCACTATGGTGGAAACAAACTCACTCAGTAATATCAAAATATAGAATTTATCTTTGCATTTCTCTGTTCTGTGTAACTGAAATTTTATATTACTGTAGTTCAGAAAATGAACCCTAAAATACACTCCGTGGGCTTGCTTAGAACTGAAGGCCCTGGAAAGGCCTCAGAAACACTCTCTCTGATTTCCCCCTCTCCCCTTCTCTTTCCAAGCAGCCCATAGGAGCTAGAATTCTTTTTTTTGAGACAAGGTCTCACTTTTGCAGTTCAGGCTGGCCCTATGCTATGCTCAGCCTTGAACTCACAGCAATCCTCGTGCCTCTGCCTTCCGAGTGCTGAGATTACAGGCGTGAGCCACCACACCCAGCGCTGTGGTATGTGGTACTGATTGCTGATGGGCGTGAGTCTCTGCGCCTGGCATTGTTGTGTGTGGGGATCAAAGCCTGGGCCTTGCATTTCCAAGGCAGGTGCCAGAACCACTGAGCTAAATCCCCGGCCCTAGAATTCTTTTTCCTCAGGTGGATCACACACTCTAGAACTCCGATGTGCCTCTTGCCTTTCTTTCAAGAATTGGTCACACATTGTCTGACCCAGCGTTTTGGGGAGTACCTTGTAAGACCCTTGCTCCCCAAGGGACTCTGCCCTGTTCCTACAGGGTAGGAAGGACAGGCGAACAGGCCAAGAGGAATCAGACAGACAGGCCTTGCTGGGGCTTTCTCAGTCTCGTGTCTTTTGGCCACACTGAAAAAAAAAACAAAAAAGATTTGCTTTTTTTATTAGTGCGTGTTCGCAGTACGTAGTATCTACGTTCCGATGCAGAGCTGGCGCACGTACACGACACAGCTGCCTGCCTTCTTCTTCGCTCTTCCTCCGTCCCTCTCTCCCCCCACGTCTCAGTTCTCTTCCCACCTGAAAAAGATCTCTTACTTCTTACTAGCTAAACTTATTTTTGTTGTTCTTCACCGATAATTTGGGTTTCTTATGTTAGGGAAAATATACCCTTTTTAAACTGCATCTGATTTATTTCACTTAACATTTATGGTCTCAAGTTGTGTCCATTTTCCTACAAATGGCTCAGTTTGTTACCTCTGCAGCGGAGTAGCAGTCCACTGTGGACCAACTGCACGTTTTCTTTGTGCATTTTTTCCACATTTTTACATGGCTCTTTATTGTACATCGAATCTGAGCACAAAAAATAGTTTTCTCTGTATCTTTGAGTCTTCATTTCTGAAGGCTCCTGAGTCACATACAATTTTGGTTTCATCTGTTGTACTTTCCTTTTATTTATTTGTCTCTTGTTATCCTGTAACAAAAGCTATTTTAGTTGTGAGTGAAGAAGCATATCACACCCTTAAAGTGAGTGAAGAAAGACGTCACACCTTTCTGCTTCTGCTGTATTCTTTGGCCAAATTCTATCTCAGTCTGCAGCCCCACTATGGAACCGACAGTTTACTTTCTGCTTCTAATACGACAGCTATTTTACAATTCATGTTGTCCTGAGACCCTATAGTATTTGTGTTTCTCTGAGCTTTGCTTCTTTTCTAACAAAGTGTCCTCAAGGTTCACTCATGTTTTTGCAAGTAACAAAATTTTCTTGTTGTAAAAAGGCACTAGTTTATTGCGCATAGGTACCACATTTTCTTTAATCATTCATCTTTTTCAAGAAATTAGGCTGTTTCAGTGCCTTGGATGTTCGTAATGTAGCAAGGAACATGGGATGTTAAATGTATCTTTAAGAAATTCATTTCAGGCCTGGGGATTTAGCTCAGTGGTTCCGGCGCCTGTCTTGCAAGTTCAAGGACCCGGGTTCAATCCCGTTAACCACATACGACACTGGGTGAGGAGACTCACGCCCAGCAGCAATCAGCACCACACACCACAGTGCCGGGCGTGGTGGCTCACGCCTGTCATCCCAGCACTCGGGAGGCAGAGGCAGGAGGATTGCTGTGATGTGAGTTGGAGGCTGAGCTCAGGGCCAGCCTGAACTACAAAGTGAGACCCTGTTTAAAAAAAAAAAAAAAAATCGTTTCATTTCCTTACCATACTCCTTTGTATATGGGTGCACAAATTTGCATTTCTATTAGCATTTCTCTACATCTTCTGCGACATTTATCATTCCTCTTTCTGATCATAATAGTCATCCTAAATCTTTAGAGTTTTCTATGTGTATATATAAACGTGGCCTCTCTCTTTTTCCCTGTCACAAAAAAATAAGTTGCCCATATGATGTGATAAACGAGATGAGACCAGGCTTGGTGATGCCCTTGTGTAATCCTAGTACTCGAGAGGCTGAGGCATGAAGATCATTGTGAGTCCCACACTGGCTTATGCTACCTAATAAGTTCAAGGCAGCCTAAACTACAAAGTGAGACCCTGTCTCAAACACTTAAAACAAAAATAAGTAAGGTGAAACATGTAGGCACTGCAAGGCAGTTAGGCTATTATGTTTGTTACTGGGGCATAAGTACTGACGTAACGTGACAGTGAGCTGACCACAGAAGTCAGCTAGTTGCTGATTGGAGGCTCGTGCACATTTTGAATATGCAGAACAGAAGGATGATTTCTGTGTGAGGTAGGAAGGGCTGGGACAGTGTGAGGTTTCCTTGTGCTACTCAGAGTCATGTGCAATTAAAAACTTATGATTTATTTCTAGAATGTTCCTTCTCATATTTTCAAATCATGGTGGACTTGGACTCTGACTCTGACATGAGGGAGCACCGCTGTAGAGACATTTTAAGTTCTTTCTTTGGATTTTAAAAATTTCTTTCCCTCATTTAACTGCTGTGGATAGATCATCCATTGGTACATGAACAGTACCCGCAAGAGTAAGGCACCCTGGCCGTTCTTTTGTTTGCAGTCTTAGAAGAAATGCTTTCAAGTTTTAAGTTTTGAGTATAATCTTAGTATGGACTTGATATATGTTGCCCTTATTGTGTTGAGGTACATTACTTCAATGCTCAATTTGTTGAAAGTTTTTTCATAACAAGATTATGCATCTTGTAATACACTTACTGAAATTATTATATGGTGTGAGACCTTTATTTCTGTTTTTGTGGTACATCTGATTTATTGATTTGTATATCTCGAACTACTATTTCAGACAGATTTCACTGATCACAATGAATGATCTTTTCTGTAAGCTGGCTAATTTAGCTTGCTTATATTTAGTTTAGCATGTTGTCTAAATTCATTGGGGTATTGCCCTGTTTTTTTTTTTTTTTTTCCCCAGGAGTATCCTTGTCTGATTTGGTAACAGGGCCATTCTAGTCTTGCACAATGAGTTGGAAGTATTCTCTTCCCTTTGATTTTTTGAAGCATTTTGAAGATTGATGTAGTCCTATATAATCAAAATATATGTGCCATATCCAAAATGATTCTCATTATTCTATATTACTAATATGTAGTAATAAAACAATGAAGATACAAAAAAATCTTAATAATCATTAATGAAACCATAGAGTCCTGTGCTTTCTTTGAAGAAAGACATTTTATTACTCATTTATATAATTATGATTTATTATTGTTATGTTCAATTTTCCTGTTTATTTTTAATTTGGTCTTGGTAGATTATGTTTCTAGGAATTTATCCTTTTTTTCTAGGATATACAATTTTTGGCAAGTAGGAAGTGACTTTCAATCGATCCATGGAACTTTTTTGTAGATGAGAACCTTGAATTTAAATAAAACCAGAAAGTATCTTTCACATGAGTTCAAAATATATTAAATTCAATAAATAGTGCTATTAACAGAAATTTGTACTGTTTATTGTTTGGAAATTTACTAAGAGTTGCTATTCCAATAGTAATTTCTTTCTTTTTCTTTTTTTTTTTTTTTGAAACAGGGTCTCACTTTGTAGTTCAGGCTGGCCCTAAGCTCAGCCTCCAACTCACATCACAGCAATCCTCCTGCCTCTGCCTCCCAAGTGCTGGGATGACAGGCGTGAGCCACCACGCCCGGCACTGTGGTATGTGGTGCTGATTGCTGCTGGGCGTGAATCTCCATGCCCAGTATTGTACTAGTTACTGGGGGATTGAACCCGAGTCCTTGCGCTTGCAAAACAGGCGCCAGAACCACTGAGCTAAATCTCCGGCCCTCCAATAGTAATTTCTGTCCATTTATTTAGGCCTAACTTCAAGCTTCTGATATTTCATTATACTTTTCAGTCATACCCAAACAATTTTGTATTTATAAGTTAGTAATTTTTTTTTACAATTAACCTCTTATTTATGTGTGCTTTTATAGGAGTAGTGATTTCATATGGATTTTTATAATAAAATAATAACTATTACATTAACTTTTGTTATTTTAATAACATCAGGAGTTTAAATGACATCTGTAAAACAGAGTCAAGGCCACTTTCAGTATTTACCTAACAGGACACACAGACCCTTTGGAAAACTGTAATGCTCAGTGGTTAAGGTTAATTACAGCACAGGATACAAGTCATAAATCGGCGAAAGTCTAGGTGTACAGAAGAGAATGTGGACAGCCCAGACGCTGGCGTCCAGCTGTCCTCCTCAGCGGAGTCAGATGGGCAGCCTCTGATTCTCCCGGGAGCGAGGAGCAGCGCTATGAAGGCCCCCCGCCCCCCACACACAGGGGAAGCTCACGGGCCAGGGCCCAGGATCTCACTAGGAGGTTGACCACACAGCCGGGCATTGTCCGTGGCTGCCTACAGTTTCATGCTTCTGTTCCTTTTAGATTTATGTGGAAGCTTGAGATGTGGAACAGCAGTTCAGTTAGAGAACTGGAGTCTGGCTGGAACTTTTATCTCTTGCCCTGAAAATCTGAGAGTACCAACTCTTTCCCACGACTTAGTCATCATCTGACTGTGAACTCAGAAGACTTCCTTTCGTAGGGTGAACAGACCCCATTATGCAAGGAGACGTTAAGGTGCGTTAGTCATTGCTTTCATAACACAGGTGACAACTTAAAAGTGTACATCAGTGATTCATTTTGCCAAAGCGTGTGGCATAAATCGGCTTCTGTCAAAAACACCTTGAAGAGAACGGGTTAGTTGGAGACGGCGTAAGCCCGCTGAGGTCTCCTTTCATGGTGGAGGTAGATACCTCACATTCCAGCAGTGACACGAAGCTATTCACGTTTCTCTCCTTTTCGGGGCGCAGTTGAACATGTTGAACACAAGTAAAGGAAAGTCCCCTGGAGCTTCAGCGGTCTCAGCGGCTGACCCGGAGCCTGAGCCCTTGCCCGTCCCCAGGCACGTCCAGCGTCCGGAGCCTGGACGCTCCCACCCGCGGCCCCGGCCCTCTGCGCTCGCACCGCGCCCGGCGTCGCTGCTGCCTTAACTCTCTCCCCTCAGCGCTGGGGTTGAAGCTGGACCTTCACACTCGCCTCCATCAGCTCCCTTTCAAATGTTTTCCTATTCTGAGACGAGGTTTCACTGACGCACTGAATTTCCCAGGCTAGAGTCAAACTTGCCGCCCTCCTGCTTCAGCCTCCAGAGTGCCAGCTGCCTTCTTCTATCCCCCAACTCTTTCACTGCGCCAGGAAGTGTTCCGAATTTCTGTCGTTTTTATAAGCGGATGCTCGCAGTGCATATAAAGATTCCACTTACTGTTGGTGTGTGTCCACCTGCGTCGCCCCTGTCCGCCCCCCCCCCCGCTCCCTCCAGCTCTTGGTCCCTGTCCCGTGTGCAACAGCTCCGTTTCCAGTCCTGTCCCCTTCATCTCCCCTTCCTCGTCCTTCCCCTTCTGCTCTGGGATTCTTTTTTTTTTTTTTTTAATCTTTATTGGTACATTAAATATACACATCATGATTGCACTCCATAATGGGGATTTGTACCAGTATAAGACACAACTTAATTCTCATTTTTTCCCATAGCCCCACCCACCCTACCACCCCCCCATATACATAACATTTGTTTCCTGAGCTGCTCCGGCCTTTGGCTCAGCCAGACCCGCGCCCGGGCTCCGCGCAGCAGGGGTCGCTCGGCTGCTCGCCTGCAGGTCGGATGGCACTGGCAGCGGGCTGCTGTCACCGGTAGACCTGCTTCCACTGCTGTCCTCCCCCAGCGGACGCTCACTGCCACCGGCGCGTCTCGGGCCGTCTGTCGTCTCAAACTGTTGTGTCTTCAAATCCTGTTCCAGTATTTCATTGATGGTCCACATGCTCCTGTGCTTCTTCATTGCTTTATTTTTAGGCTTTGGCTTTTCTGTGTCAACCTGAAATCATGTGGTTTTATCAGATCTATTCCCAGATTTTTCTCTCTATTATCAATGTGCCTGTCCTCTTGCTCTTAGCAAATGACTTGGACTTCAGTATCCATGTGCTTGAAAGAGCCAGGGAGACGCCCTCGCCATTCAGTCAGTGTTTCTCCAACCCTCTCCTCCTCCTCCAGTGTTCGCTTTGTCTCACTCCTGTTCATCTCAAATTCAAAACTGAAATTTAAAAAAAAAGAGAGAGAATGCAAGAAAATAACGGAAGCCAAACTTCTGCAAGTGAGGGAAAGGAGGAAGATTGAAGGGAATGGACGGAAGTGGTTGAAAAAGAATTAAGGTATATTGTGTATAGGTACAAATTCCCTAGGATGAATGACCACTGGGGATATTTGTCATATGTTTGGCAAATATGTACTGACTTTTAAAATAAAATCAAAATTTTAAAATCAAAATTAAAACCATTTAATATTTAAAATTGTAAGTTTGAAGTTGCCACGCTCCTACTGGAAAGCGCAGGTCCTTTGTAGCCGTGGTACTTCACGGTCTGGCTCGTCCCAGCTGCCGCTCTGGCCTCACTGCCACTGTTCCTCATTTTGCTAGAGATTTCGTCCCACCCACAATCAGCGTCTTTCATTAACTGTATGGCACTCAGAATCTATGCATGGACAGTTAGCTCTTGCAGTTTACTATTACACCCTTCAATTATTTATAGTTTTCTTTCTTCATGTCTCACTTGAGATATTCATTCTGTAAAACTTCTGATGACTAGGTGCTCTGCTAGACAATGCATATCTCCCTGATATACAACATACGAAAGAGCTGCATATCTCATTAAAATGCTTGACTAATATCACTTTTCCACCTTCAAAGTACACTTTAGGAACGTAGGACCTGGGTCAGTAGAGTTCACTTATGTAGTTTTCCTATAATAATTAATGAGAAAAAGAATGATTTCATAGTAGATTTTGGTATGTTTTACACACTGTAATCCTTTCTTTTTTTTTTTGAGACAGGGTCTCGCTTTTTTGTGGTTCAGGCTGGCCCTGAGCTCAGCCTCAAACTCACATCACAATCCTCCTGCCTCTGCCTCCCGAGTGCTGGGATTACAGGCGTGAGCCACCATGCCCGGCACTGTGGTATGTGGTACTGGTTGCTGCTGGGGTGAGTCTCCACACCCAGTATTGTTATGTGGTTACCGGGGAATCGAACCCGGGTCCTTGCGC
>PVIR01015378.1:0-38441 GCA_004026965.1 Petromus typicus
CCATGCATGGCTGTATGTGGTTACCAGGGATCAAATGTGGGACTTTGCATTTACAAGGCAGGCGCCAGAACCCTTGAGCTAAATCCCCGGCTCTATACTGAACATTATTTATCAGTTGTGAGGATCAAATCCGAGGCTTCATGCGTGCCAGGCCAGTGCCCCCCCACTGACACATGCTTCCAGCCTGTAAGAAAAGTGATGACAGTACAGGCAGAGCTGATGGGGACCGTCCAATGACATAAGCTCCCCCTAAGCTCTTAGCAAGGTCACACCGATTTTTCACACAACATATATTTATTCAGAAAAAAATTTGCAATAAATTATAATAAAAAAGATGACATGAAATACAGAATCCCTCTAGCAGCTTTGCTTAGGGACCAAGATGTTTTGGGGAAATATAACAAACAATTACAGAATAAGAATCAGAAAACAGCAAAAGGGAGACTAATGCAATGTCATCTCATGGGTCTGAACCTTCTCTCCCATGAAATGATAGGTGGAGAGGCCTCCTTCCCTACTGACTGGATCTGGAATACTTAATTCAGAGGAACTATGATACAGTACCTTGGAAGATGTAGGAATTAGTGGCTGGGGTGCTGAGGGACGGGCATGGCAGGTAAGCAGACTTTTTTAGAGATTGTCTAAAACTCTCAATCCTGTATATCTCCCAGGATGAGCCGGGGATAAGGCTGAGGCAATAAACCAACTTCGGGCTTTGCCTTGATAAGAGAGGGAACTGCGTGTATGCTGCACAGGGGCTTCCCCAGTTATACCCTTGTTCTACCAAAGTATCTTGCATGGGTTTTTTTTTTTTTTTTCTTTTTGGTACTGGGGATTGAACCCATGACCCTGTGCTTGTGAGGTAAGTGCCAGAACCACTGAGTTTTAAATCCTGGACCCAACCCAAAGTATTTTGCTAAGTTGGCAAGAAATGGGCCCAGGAAAAGTACTTTCCTGTGTTACAACCTTGCCCCAGCTCCTATCTCCTTCCTCTTTCCATGATCACTCTCTGGTATAAGAAATGTAAAACTTCTTGTACTCCATGTTTCCTCAGCTAAGTTCATCACCCAACCACTGATGTATTAGGTCTTCAGCTATGTGGCATATATAATTTGATTTTTATTTCTCTACCTCCCAATCAGGAAAAGATTTAACCAGTACATTACAAAATACATACCTTTTATTCCTCAGGGGACTCAACTTACAAAACAAAAGGGGAACCGGTGAACCATTTGGTGCTGGAGTAGCCCCCTGCTCCGCTCCTTGAATGGGCTCAAAGAGTTGTGGAATTATTACCTAAGACAGTCTGTACATGATGCTCCTTGTATTGTATGTTAACGTGTAAAAATGAATCAACTTGAGGTGGCTTTAACGAAAGAAAACCAGGAAAGACAGCTTTGCAGTTAGAGGCTGGTAGCTTCTTTGTCAACCAAGATTATTTTTTTTTAAAAGGGTGTCCCACAAAGCTTGAAGAAATGAAAAGCTCACGAGGTTGTCTTGAGTGGGAGAGGTAAGATGTGTAGTTGGTCCATCTGGCCAGTCTCTCTTGCGCAGCACTGGACAGTGAGTGGAGCAAAAGGGAGTCTCTATATCCTTTACTTGAAGGAGCTGGATGTGCAGCCCAGAGCCAACCCTACTGAGGGAGCAGGAGTATCTGTCCCTTGGTACTTAGGAAGACTGGAGAAGGGGATCTGACGGTCATCCTCAATACTCTTGTGGAAGGAGGTGCCATAATTCCAAAGGAGCCTTCCTGAAGTACACAGCCTTCCTTGTTTACTATGGCGAAGTATTGCCCTGAAGGCAGATTTCTAAGTGGGGCATACATCCCCTAATATCCAGGGCTGATCGTCGTGTAAAATGTGAAAAATAACAGGAAGGGAGAGTAGGAAGCAGGATCTGTCAAGCATGAATACTTGCACTCTTAAAGTACTCAAAGTGCTTCCATTTTAACTATGATTCTCTTGTGCTGATGGGATGCCATCTCTACAGTCCCTACAGTTAGATTACTAAGTGTGATCTGAGACAAGAGAATATGGTTCCAGCTGGAGTAGATCCAGGAAAAGGCCAATGTTACAGTGACATACACATGCCACTGTAGTAGAAATGCACAAATGTATGCTACAAGCACATGTGGAAAGAGAATTTGCTGCTGAGGACACCCAAGGGGTCAGAGTCTTACCCAGGATCCCTTCAAAGTGACCAAATGAGTGGAGGGCAGTGCAAAGGAGCGATATGGGAAGGAAGTGGGTCAAAAGTGCTTTATACAAAGGACTGAAGACAAGTCTTGAGCTATCACAAGTAGTGCTTTTTGGCCTAGAATGGGAAAAAATCTCAGAATCTAGGCTCAGGGTACTAAGGACAATTATGACAATCTGGCAGGAGGCAACAAACACATCCCTAGGTAAAGGAGTATAAATACTCTGCCTTATAAAGAGAAAACACAAAAACACCCAAATATGGTAACTTTGGCTTGGCGATATAAGTCTAAAAGTATTTTGCTGTGTGGGATATGGTTAAGGAGGGATTAGGAAATGTTCTTCCTTTTGCAAAAGGAACTCGAGATTTTGAACTCGACATTCTGCAACAGGCCCTTCCTGTGGTATGATTTTTCCAATCATTCTGAAATACTTGGAGCCCAAGATCTTCCTCTTCTGGAATCTCAAAGAGGAAAAAACTTAGTCCTCATCACTTCCAAGCAGGAAGCCCAGAAGGAACTGGATGGCACGCTGGCGGTCATTCGATGTCTGTCTTGCCATAAGATTGGGTGGAGGCCTTAGGAGGAGACTAGTAAAGAGAGTCGCTAGAGGGTGAGAGAAAGAAAAGGGGAGACTTTGTCAGACATAATCTAAGCAAAAGCCCAGGGTTCAGGGGGGCAGGGGAAAAGAATATTCAAGCAAGTATCTGCTATGTGCCCGAATACCCGGGAAGGTGTACACTGTACACAGTACATGCAGACTGCCCACCAGAAACACCCTGGGGTAGCCAACCTGATGGAGTGCCCTTACCGATCATGTTAGCGCTCACGTTGTTGTACTCAGAGAATTTTAATAGTTCACGAAGGAATGCCATCAAGTAACGGAAAACATTTCTGTGGCATCTTGGAAGCTGGGAAATGACCTATTTTTAAAAAGATGCACAGTGAGAAAAGAACTTAGAGCTGCCATGAAAGTAATTTATAATCCTAACTGTATAGGCCCATTCATGTGTCACTACCCTCTCTTACTTACTCATGACCAACATAATACTTGTCAGATTATAACTGAAGAAAGAATGTGTTGTTCCTGTCTGCTCAATGACCAGGCCACGCAGTTGTCATGGACACACCCCTCCCAAGACAGTGCCTCACAGGAAGGGGCAGATAAAAAAATATATAAAAGAAGGTAGGTCTTAATCTGTTCTCCTCTTTCCCCAGACAGGTAGCCAAGGTATCTGCCAAGGTAAATAATTTTCTCTACTATCCCATTTAGCATAAAAGGGATCTCCTCTCAGTACTTACTAGTGTGATTCACAACTGCCTCAAAACTGAGCATCAAAATCATTTCAAGATTAAAAACACATCAAGAAAAAAAAAGAAGAAGGTTCCCAAAGGTTACCCACTCTTCCTGATGATGCCAGCCTGACTGCACAGTCAGCTTCACTAATGTCACCTCGCTATGCTTTCCACAAACAGAAACAGCCCAACTGGAAAAAGGTAACAAATACACCAGGACACAACACAACCTAAGTGAAGGGGCTCCACTCTCCATGCTGGCGCCCTAATATACTTAGACTTATCCTACTGCACAGCTGGCTTGCTGTCTGGCTTTGTGAAACTAATGATTTCCCTGTGGGGAACCTTCCCAAACACATCCCCAGATCAATAAACTCACCTGTCGGCAGATCCGAGGATCATGAGCAGAGTCAAGACAGCGCTGATACAGCTCATAACAGATGACTGGCTCTGGCAAGGCTTCCAGGAAAATGAGCAGCGCCTCTGCCACAGAGTGGTTACTGCCAGCTGAGGCACCGTGCGTCAAGGGAAAGGGCTTCCAGGAGAATGGCCACATACTTGACTGGCCTCTCTCCTGCAGCGAGGGCTTTATTCTTTATTTGGGGCACAACGATCCTAACTGGAGTTTGATATTTGATTGGTCCAGGTACCCTGCAACTGAGTTGTTACAGAGCTGGTCAAAGTCCTTTGTAAAGTTAGTCCACCTTCAGACTCAGGAATATAGCCCGCAGAACGGTGGTCCCCACTGGACCTATAAACCAGTTGCCAGTGGTGTCCATCCCTCTCCCTGTCCTAACGGCAGCATATGTTGGGGGATGGGTGGCTGAATGGCTGAAGGAGAAGAGGACCAGTCCTGTGGCTCCTAGGCTCCATGTTTTTAACCATCACTGTTACTACCCTTTGCTTTCTTAGTACTGGCTTGAAACAGAGAGCCCAAAAGCTCCTGAAAGGAACTGAAGAACAGCTGGATGGTCAGTGATTAATTATAATAAAATAAAATTACAAAGGAAATAAATATAAATAAAAATCAAATGTAGATGGAAAGAAGAGTCTGGCCAAGAACCCATTCAAAGTTCTTTTTCTTTCTTTCTTTTTTTTTTTTTTTAAGGTTTTTTGAAACAAGGTCTCACTCTGTAGTTCAGGCTGGCCCTGAGCTCACTATGTGGCCGAGGCGAGCCTTGAACTCACAGCAATCCTCCTGCCTCTGCCTTCTGAGTGCTGGGATTATAGGTGAGAGCCACCATGCCTGATATTGTGATACGTGGTACTGGGATTGAACTTGGGACCTTGTGCTTGCCGGGCAGACACAGGAACCACTAAGCTAAATCCTCAGCCCCACCGATCCAAATGTCTAAGTCTTGGATGGAAAGGATACGGATTGTCTCGGGAATGCTGGTATCCAGACAGTCAATGATCTGCTGTAACTCTTCCTGCATCCCAGGGGTTTGGAACAGGTCCTCCTACCACAGAAGTCAGGATGAAGGCAAAAAGGCAAGATAAGTCACCACATAGGTTCTGAAGATTGCCCAGGGATTGGGACAGCCAGGCAGGTATGAAAATAATGCTTTTCCCTGTATTGTATCTATAGTCCATGTGACATTTTACTTTAAACAAGACAATGATTTTCAACAATTTTAGCTTATGGGTGATAAGACAGGGAGACAGACGGCCAAGGCAGGAAAGCAGGTGTTCTGCTTCAAGACCCCTGAAAGGAACGCAGAACGCACACAGAGTCACATTCAAACACTGACAGAACTAAACGCGAGGGGAGGGGTAAAGGCCTATTTGCACTGAACTTTGCCTTCAAGTTACTTTACTCTTCAGTAGGTAAGACCTCTCACGTGGTTCAAGGAAATTCTCTTATTTGGGTGAATAGGTTGAGGGTGGCTAGTGTTTTAAGTAGGATTTAAAAGAAAAGTTAGGATAAAATTAAAGAAATGGCTTTCTTTAATGGCTTCAACCAATAATGAATGCTGGTGGGGCAGTGGGGAGAAAGGAACCCTTCTTTCACTGTTGGTGGAAATGTAGACTGTGTCCACTGTGGAGATCAGTGTGGAGATCCCTCAAAGGACTAGGATTAGAGGTCCCGTGTGACCCTGCTATTTCCCTGCTATGGATAGACACGAAAGAATCAAGAGCATCATACCACAGTGACATATGTGCACCCAAGTTTATAGCAGCTCAGTTTGTAACAACTAAATCCTGGAAACAGCCCCAAATCCCATCAAGGGGAGACTAGATAAAGAAGATGTGGTTTTATTTTTATGTAGTGGAGTATTACTCAGCCATAAAGCATGATAAATTTGAGACATTCACAACCAAAAGGATGTACCTTGAGGCCATATTCGTAAGTGCAAGAAATAGGACATATATGTGTAAATACTGTATCGTTTCTCTAGTGTGAGAAAGTAGAAGTATAAATGGGATCCAGAATGTATAATATGTGAAGCAGGAAGAAACTGTTCAAAGGGGAAAGGGAATGGGAGGTGGGGGCAGGTCAAGGAAAGAAGGGAAAGTAAAAATTGAGGAAAAAAATGGAAATGAAGTTTATATAAGAGGGAGGGATGGAAAGAGGGCAGAGGAAGGGAAAAAAATAAGAATCAAGCTATAGCACGTACAGCAAGAAATTCTAATTGAGGAATGTGATAATCAGTTTCACAAAAAATGTACCAATAAACTCAATAAAAAATTAAAAAGACAAAAGAAATGTGCATGAAGTTTGTTTGGGCTTTACAATCTGTAATGGTTCCATGACAGCAGCACAGACTCAGGTACTCATGTGCAGGAGCGCAGAGTCCTGGTCCTCACTCTGTGAGTGTGCTCAGACTGTGGCCCAGGGTAAAACACTGGCTCACAGGCCCCCGGCTGTCTCATCTGAACAGGAAGCTCCCATCTACACAGGCAACCTGGGGCAGGGTTGTCACAGAGTTGTCATACAGTGCTGTTGTGAGGTTTCTGGGAAAGTTACAAGCAATATGCTGGTGTGAAATATAATTTCTTACAGGACTCGCACACATTGTTAAATTGCAGGGCAGGTCTACTCTTACTTACCTGGTGACAGGCATGTCTGAATAAGTGATCGACTAAAAGCCAGATCTCCTTGGGGACCTGAAGGGGTCTCTCACTGGCACCTTCATCCAATGGAACCATCTGCAGGAGGGAATTTTCCTAGTAGACAAAAATGAGTGATAATGAAAGCGGTCTCAGAACAAACAATCTTCAAGTGATGGATGTTTATGTAGGTACAATGTGATCTTCATTGAGATTTTTCATTTTTCTCACTGGGGACTCGCCTGGACTGAAGGCCCTCCATACTGATGCTTGCAGGAAAGGATACAGTACCGAGAGACCATGTGAATACTTGGGTTTCAGTTTACTTTTAAATCACTCTTCCTCCAGATCTTAACCACAAATACTAGTACTTTTACTACTGCTTTAAGTGAGCTTCTTTGGTTTTCAGGAATTAAAGGCAGCTTTCCATATGAGGTCCGCATACGACAGGCTCGATAAACAGTGTGATCCTAAGGCACTACAACTCACAGGCCTCAAGATTCAAAATTAGTAAACTGAATACAGCATCGGAAGAGACAGAAATCCCATGAAGAGCCTAAGGTCTAACTCCAGAAGTTATTCATAAATCTTTCTAGGAGTTCTTACTCCTTTGCCTTTCTGTTATCTGTCAGATTCCTCTGCAAGAATGTATGACAAAAACTCCAAAGGTACATAAGTCAGATCAACAGCTGAACTTCAACTTGAAAATGGTTAGGGAATAGTCTGCTGTCGTTCAGCACTATAACAAACAGACAGATCCCCAGTTACCTTACATTAATGTAGTCAATTCTAAATCACACTAGAAAGGCACCTGAAAGAGGTCAAAAGGCACTTGGAGGCAGCCTTCAAAAATCCTAGAGGAGAAAACTAGGACCAAGTTTTATATATTCCTCTCCTCCCTACATCCAGATCACAGATTATATATGTTCAACTTGAAAAAACTCTTGCCCAACATTGTGCAACCTGTAAATTCATTCCACAACCCCAAGCCATGTAGCTTCAAGGGACAGAAAATAAACATTTCACTGTTTTCAAGAAATCACCTACAGTACGATAGTGCCAGGGCCTCTGCTTAACATCACTTTATTTTATAAGCATCGATGACTTTTTAAGCCACTGTGCTTTTCTAAGGTCATAAGGAAGACAAGTGAGCATGACGGCTGGTCACCATTACATAGATTTACATTTGCCTTGCTTCCTTTCTTTCTTTCCCTGGGAGTTTGTCATTTGAAATTCCTGTTCCTTATGGCTGTCAGAACATCTATCGATGGTTGTTCACCCCTTGACTGCTTTCTGACTCCAAATATTAAATGCAGACATCCACACAGTATCTGAGCCAAAAAACTGTCCATATTGTACTCTGTTAACCTTCTGGACCAAATGCAACACATGTACAGATTCTTTAGCAGATACCTCCATGCTTAACATAAATAAATTATTCAGTACAGATTTGTGTACTTTAAAAAAAACATGACAACCCACTTGGAGCTTTTCTTGTACCAAGGCATTAAGGCAACACACGGCAGTGTCTAGGATGAATAGACCGACAGGCACTATTCTTAATAAGGAAGGATTGGAAATCAAAGTTGTCTCAAACCTTAGTGGTTTATAAAGGTTAATAAAATGTCAGTAGGTTATAAACACCACCCACCACTCATTTTCAAATTCATGGGTGCTAACACTAAATGCCATATTTGTGTCTCTAAAATCTAGAGAAAGATATAAGGAGAGAGAACAAAATAATACTTTTAAAAAGTTTACACATTCAGAGCTCTGATTTTCAAAGGGACATTGAACCATTTTGTCTTCTTTCGACTCAGTGCCCATTAAGCCTATGCTTTAAAACCTTAGTGCTACTAACTCAGGCACAAAACATGTACCATCCCCACCCTCAAAATGCTTTTAAATCCACCCGGTAGGGAGGTCCTGCTGCTGAATCAAAGTGCGGGAGAACATTTACCAAGCGCAGGCTCCTCTGCCTGACGGCCTACGTGGCGCTGGGCACATTCCAGATGAAGATAGACAGGCTGCGAAGCACTGCAGACGGGCAAGCGGGAGACCTGGGCTCTACCTCAGTCTCCTGCTCCACGTTCTCTACCTCATTCTCCTGCTGTCAGGGATAATGGTGTTCAACATTCCCTACCTGTCTGGGTCCTGGCTGTCTCATCTGTGAGGATGCAGGAAAACACTCTAACTGGGAATTCTTTTAGTAATTCATCACTATTATTAATAGTCCTGGATCACTCTTAATGCAACAGAAATGTGCTGTTTTTGGTTTCACTGGCACTGGAAACAGGCCAGGTAAGTGGCACCCTCGTCTAGCTGGTGAGCTTTCAGGTGACTAGCCACCTTGACTGGGGACGCAGCTCAGTGGTACAGCTCTTGCCTAGCATGGGCTCCATCCCTCAAGGCAATAAATGAACACTCACCCGCAAATAAGAACAGAGAAAGCGATAATAAAAGAAAGTGCTATCATTACTTCTGAGCTCAAAAACACAGTTCTGGTCAGAGGTACAGCCCAGTGGTACCACACTTACCGGTGTTCAATGCCCAACACCACAAAAATAAAATGCCCCACAAATCTGGAACCCTGAGTTGCACTGCTCTTATGTACTGAGTCTCAATAACTGGAATGGTACAGTAAACTGGCTTTGAACACCCGTAAAGACTGGGGGCAGGACTTCAGGGGAGGTCTCTGACATGGGTGTGCCTAGGGACAAATTCCAGGGACCACAGTTAAGTGTTAAGCAAGCACAAGGAAATTCTCTTAACCACCAAGGGATTGCATTACCTTTTCTAGGAAGCTGTCTTCTTCCTGATAGCAGAGCAGGAGACAAGTGATTGATAGATAGAAAATGATTAGAATTAATTTGCAGAATTAGAAACAGATCAGTATTAGAATTCACAAGGTTACAAGATACATATGCTTTTAAGAGCTTTGACTTCTTAAATCTGATTGCTGAACACTGAGCACATTCTCCAAAGGCAAAGCTCTCTATTATGCACTTTGTAAGAGTATTACCCATGATGCACTCGTCTGCAGGGCTCGACTTCTGTGCGTCCTGCAGGCTGACCTGCTAAATGCCCACTGGCATCTCTTCCTGTGGCACTTCTGCACTGCGTTAGCTAACCTAGTGTCATCTCAATGGAAGCATCTGGTTGTGGGCCTCACAGTGGTCATTCAGAAGGTGACAAGCTGCTCTCCTTTCACTGTCACTCCTGGCATCCCAGCCAGCTTTCCAAGCGTTGTCCCAGCTTCCTTTTCCATCTCCCTATAATCACTCTCCTCTCTGAGGGCCCCAGAGTCCCTCTGAAATTAATGTATTTGCTTAAATTGCGGATCAGAATCAGAAGACTCATCATTACTTTTATTTTCCTCATAGGTATAAGATAAAAAAGAGTAGTGTGGGAAAGGGAAAAGGTAACTTTTAATCTTTTCTGTCTTTTATGCTATTATCAAAGTCCTGTAACAACAGTAATGAAATTGCTATCACTACTTAAGGGGCATCTGTCATATACCAAGAACTACTCAAAGTGTTTATTTATAGTGTACAACATCATTTAATCTGCACACAAGTACAAAGTAGGTATCATTTTCATTTTACAGATAAACTGAGGCTCTGAGAGGCTAAATTATTTTCCAAGGTAGTAAGGGGCAGAATCAGGATTCGAACCTAGGTCTGACTAACTTGAGTCACTGTTACCATGCCCCCTGAGGACAGTGAAACTGCTTCCTAGATGGAGTGGCAGGGGAAAGCGTGACAACATATTCTCCATAGGAGGCTGAAGACAGTGACAACTGTACCTACAAGGCAGCATGGTTGGCAGAAAGAGGACTGGCATTATGTCAGGCAGTCTTGGGTACAAATCTTCCTGCTGCATCCTGTCAGTTCTCTACAACAGACCGCAGCCACGTTACCACACTTCCCACTGCCTCAGTTTCTTCATCTCTAAAACAGGGATAACAACCTACACCTCCCAGGCCTAATGCAACAGTCTAAAACCAAGAGCTGCTGGGTCATGCCTGCTCAGTGACTCCCTGCTACGTTCCTCCTGTTCATGGTATGGGCTGCTAAACACTCAAGTATAAATCACATGTCTTGGGTCTGGTAGGTAAAAGAAATCACACTGTCACTGCCTGAGATGCACGAGGGACAACAGTAGGGACAAATAAGTATTTCCGGACATTGCAAGTGGTCATGCTGAAGGCGTTTTCCCAAAACTGTTGTTATATGTAGCTATTAGATTTTCTAATATTGTTAGGTAATTATAAATTAAGCATGCTTTTTTGAGTTTACTTAGGCTCCTAAATACCATATGAAATAAAAGGATTAGGACAATAATTCTTTATAAGGTACAAATTACAGTATTGTAATAATATTTTTTAAAGTAAAGTTAATTCTGAGTTCCAAACATGTAATTAAATACTATTTTGGACTATAACCTTTTATAATACTTAGGACTACTTGTTGACAAATAGAGAATTTCCCTATTTGACAGACATTAATTTTTTTTCTCCCATGAAAACATGACATGTGATATGAACAAACATTGGCAGAACAAGGCCCTGAAAGAAGTTTTCTTCGAGTGACCATCTACCAGTGCAAAGTGCTGTGTTACTACCTTCAGGGAGGGGCCAATACAAAACGAGGGCACACAGAAAAGATGTGCTTGGTCCCTCACCCTGGTTTGCAATAGATCTGGGGTACAGAGTCCCAGCTTCTGGCCTGACACTGTTATAACTCACATGTACAAGGGCTATTAGCCCCAAAAGAGTCATGGGATTTTTGTGCGTGCCACAGGCAAACACTTTACCACTGACACACCCTATACCCTAGGTCACAGGACTTTTTAAAAAAAAAATCTACTAAAGAATATATTAATCATGGGTTACTGGTACGTAAACATATAGCATTTTGATTCTTTTTATTTCCCCCTATGCCTCCTCCTCCTCTATCCCCAGACCCTCTTCCCGTCTCTACAAGTCTATCTTCCTGTTTCTTATCATCTTTCATTTTGCTCTTTCAATCATTTATAGTTTGGGAATGTCATGTAAGAGAAGCTTTGTGATATTTAACCTTTTACCACGATTTATTTCACGGGATTTGAAAGGACAGAGACAGAGAAGGTGGAAGAGGCGAGTGGTGCAGTCGAAGGCACAGTTGAGGGAAAATAACAAGAGGAGGGTGAGAAAAATAGGAAGAAATGAATATGACCCAGAAAACCAGCTTAAGGAACTTGGCTTGTGTCCTGCTGGTGTGGGGGAGCTGCGAACTTTAAGGAAGGAAGCAACAGACCGAAGCGGCGCTACAGACAGGCCGATCTGACAACTCTGAATGGAAGTTGGTAAAGGGAAACATTCAAGGCTACAAGGCAGATTAAACAAGAGATTGTAAATAACTTAAAACTAATAATGGGCATTAAAAAAACTGAATTGGGAGATGGGGGTCTGGGTTCAGTCTTGGCACGTGGAAAGCCAGTTTCCCCAGCAGCATTTACTAAGGAGGCTAGCTTTTTTCCGGGAAGATGCTTGGTCCTTTGTTAAAGACAAAGTAGCTGAGTGTGCTTGGCGTTGTTTCTGCAGCTTCTGTTCTGTTCCACTGATCCTTAAGTCTGTTTTCTTGCCAATACCACGCTATTACTATAGCATTATGTATAACTTTGAATAAGGAACTGCACTGGTCCCCGATGCACAGGAATTATTATAAAGAATCAATAACTAGGATCACAGGATATTAAAAAGCTTTTGCACAGCAAAAGGAACCATCAATAGAGTGAAAAGACAACTCACAGAATGAGAAGAAATTTTTACTAAGTGTGCTTCAGAAAAAAACTAACATCTAAAATATACAGAACTCAAAAAATTAGATCCCCTAAGATTATGAATATAGGGGGCACGGGGTTGCAGGGGAAAGGGGGAAAATGAGAATCAAGTCATGTCATATTCTGGTACAAACTCTCAATGTTGAATGTGATGATGATGTGTATTTATAATGTACCAATAAAGATTTGAATTAAAAAATATTAGATCCCCAAAAGTGAAAGAGCCACTCCAAAAATGAGCATCTAAATGAACAGACACTCCTCAGATGAAGAAGTACAAACTGCAAATAAATATATAAAAAAATGTTCGACATCACTGGCTATTCAAGAAATGTAAATTAAAACAACACTGAGATTTCACCTCACTCCAGAAAGAATGGCTGCTATCAAAAAGTCAATCAATAACAAATGCTGGCAGGGCTGTGGGGAGAAAGGAATCCTTTTCCACTACTTGTGGGAGTATAGACTGGTGGACCACTGTGGATATCAGTGTGAAGATTTCTCAAAAACTAAAAGTAGAGGTTCCATGTGACCTGGAAGCTATTCCTCTTTTGGATAACTACCTTTATTCCTTAAAGAGTAATGCATCATACCACAGTAACACATGAATATTCATCCTTACAGGAGCACAATTTATAATAGATAAATGTTGGAAAGAGCCCATATGCCCATCAACAGAAGAAATGATAAAGAAATGGTGGTATTCATACAAATGGAGTACTACCCTCCCATAAGGAAAGATAAACCTGAGACATTTTTAGGTAAATGGATGGATCTCAAGACCTTATTATTATTATTATTATTATTATTATTATTATTATTGTTATTATTGAGATAGGGTCTCACTTTATAGTGCAGATTGGCCTGGAACTCACTCTGTATCTTAGGGTGGCCTCAAACTCATGGTGATCCTCCTGCCTCAGCCTCCTGAGGGCTGGGATTACAGGCATGCATCACCATTCCATAATCTTAAGTGAAACAAATCAAACTCACAAGTTTGAATATCATATTGTTTCTCTTGTGTGAGGAACCCAATTGGTCAATAAGGAGCAAAATGGAAGATAGATATTGGGAGGTAGGAAGAACTTGTTCAAATGGGAAGGACAACGAAGGAGGGGGAGGAGCAGGGGAAGAAGGAAAAGGGATTTAAAAAAGAAGGAAGGGAAAAATGGAGGCAGCTCTATAACGGGGAAGAGAAGAAGAGGTGAAGGAAAAGGAGGGAATGGGAAAAAAGAATTAAGATATATTACATATAGGTACAAATTAACCAAAATGAATGTGATCATTATGTATAAAATTTAAAAAAAACAGTAAAAAATTAATGGATAGGCTGAGGATGTACAGCACTTGCCTAATATGCATAAGGCCCTGGGTTCCATCCCCAGTACTGGAAAAAAAAGAATAGATAAAATAAAAGAACTTAAAAAGAGACTAACTAGGACTTTGGTTAAAAATACCTGTGAATTATATTAATAAAATGCTAATCTCAGAATTTTGAAAACAGAAATACCACTTACCCTCCACTGATAAACAACCTACTCCTAAGGTGGTTCTAAGATTATTACCAATCACTTAGTTCATTGGACTTAAAAGGGTAGAGATGCCTCCCTTTGCAAAAGGCTGGGTGTCGATTTCATTTAAAGAGGGAACATAGTTTAGGATTTCTGCAGGGAACAACACAGGTGCAGAGCAACTGCAATGCATATCGTTGTGTACCCTCTGAAGGCTGTCCCTAGTAGTGCAAGTAGCCAGAATCATACAGGAGAGTTATCTAGAAAAGCAGGAAACTGGATGGAAATTCAAAACAAAACATTTAGTTCATATGAAACACAGAGTTAGAAACACACCACACACCTAACCGGGTTAAGAAATAAGTGGTTAGATTGATAAGACCAAGTAAACATAAAGTGAAAAGATCATTAGGGATACATTAATCACCAAATTGTTATTTTGAATTTTTGATATCCTAATAGACACGCTCCCAAGGAAATACGATTTCTCTGCTATTCATCAATTTTTTTTTTTTAACCTCAGCATCTACAGCTAACCCTTAATCAGATCTGGCAGTTCAAGGCTGGTCTTCTTTCCATCAGATTGTTCTACAAGAAACAGCAGAACATTTCTCTCAGTTTGTCAATTTATGACATGCTAATCTTCAAAACCTTTCGAAGGTCTTAGATGTCCCCAACCTTAAGCATAAACTCATCTGTAGGCTTGAGAGATTTTGTATTACTCATCCTTACCTTAAGAAACCAGTTTCATAAGCTCTTTCCAAGGAAATCTTACAATTTTCCATACATGATCTTTTCATTTCTTTTATCCTTTATATTCAAGATGTCCCTTGTGCCTGGAAGACCCTACTCACCCAATAGATGAATACTCTGTATGTTTCTTAAGTACTTGGATTTATCTGAAACTACTTCTATGATTAACATCAAATCACTTTCCTAATGTGTTTTATTCATATGCACAGAACTTATTTCTAGGTCATGCTATATGCTGCATGCATAAATCCGAAAACCAAAGTAGGCTGTTTTGGCCATTTTTTAAAAAGAGAGATCAGACAGTTAATAAATACGCTTTAAGAGCACATATGGGCCTGAGTAAGCAGCACAGGATACAAATTTATTGTTAACACAAATTATAAGCTCCACCGTAGTTATTTCCAATGATTTTCTAAAGTACTTACCAAATAAGTGGATATTAGACAGTAAAGATGGTTAATGTTCAGATGGCCTCTAAGCAACTCTCCAGGTGTCACAACTTAGGGTTAGTCATATTGTACATGCACATTTGGGAACCTGTGAAACCTCCATATACTTTATATCCAATGTTTGATAAATAGTGATGATTATTTGCTACTGAATATACTAGTTAATAAAAACACAAAAACCTACCTCAATTCTGGAAATATTAAAGACTATTACAAAATGCACATCGTCACCTATTTTCTACCTGTGCTAATCCCAATTATTCTAAGAGTGGAAGAGTCACTGCTCATGAGACAGTAGGAAAAATGTGTGCAAATGAAATTTCTGAATAGCACATACAGGGACCGTATATACACTGAATTTACTTCTAGTTTCCCATGATGTAAGGGTATATAACATCATAAAGGCCAGGTACCACTGTTAGTTTGTCATCTCACAGGATTTCAAATATCATCTTGGGTCTTGGAAAAAACATGGAACAAATACTAGACTTAAAGAAATATTTCGGGGTAGACCTGGTAGCATAAGGCCACACTCCCAGGTACTTGGAAAACTGGGACAGGAGGTTTCTAAGTTTGAGAACAGCCTGGGCAACTTAGACTCTGTCTCAAAAACTACAACTAAATTGAGGGCTGGGAATGTAGCTCAGTATTTCCTTGGTTCAATGTTCAGTACTGAAAAAACATATTTAGGAAGATCAAAGTCAAGGTCAGACTAGGAAGGTATTAAAAACAGAGTAGTGATCATTTTAAACTTCTTGTTCACTTCCCACACTAATATGGATAATTTCCTCATCTATGAGATACCAGAATTTAGTAACACTGAGATGCAAGTGGCTATGCGAAGAGGAAGAAACCTAAGTCTTACAAAACAAAAGCTTCAAAACAATAAATGATCTCCACACACATTCAACTTAATAAAAACTAGGCAATTTTGTAATTAAAATGATCAGGGGTCCTGTTTTTTGGTTTTTTTTTTTTAAACTTTGAATTACTTCTGTACAAAAGGAAGTAAAAGGGCTTTTTACAAAGTCATCAACTTTCCTAATGCTCTTGGCTTTCTATTTATGGGCAAGTGCAGTGGGATTGCCTGATAATATATTTTACATAAAATAAAAATTTTTTATGCTTGTTGAGTTTCCTTTCAGACACTTCTAGAGTCCATATGAAAAAATGATGGCAAAGGGTATTATAATTGTAGCTTTCGCTGACACTGACCAAAAATAAGCTAGATTCTAGTTTACAGGAAATAAAAAGGGAAGAGAGAGTAAACAAGGGTAACAAAAAATATCAAGAATCAACAATCAGGCAAATTTACGAAATGGCTGACCATCGAGTAAACAACTATATTGTACTTTTAAAAACCAATAGCACTAAAGAAAAAAGTGAAGAACTGTTATATTGTAAAATAGAATCCAGCCAGGCACAGTGGCACATGCCCGTAATCCTAGCACTCAGAAAGCTGAGGCAGGAGGATCATTGTGAGTTTGAAGCCAGCACGACCTACAGAGTGAATTCAAAGCCATCTTAAACTATATAGGGAGACCCTTTCTCCAAAGATCAATCAATAAATAAAAATACAGAGACCTTACCAGATGTACTTCATACACCAGATTGCACTTGGGATTTAAAGGAGGGATTCTTGGTAAAATAGCTGGAAACATCTGAATGTGGACCGTATGTTCTGTGACACTGCAGATTACTGCTAGTTTTCATCAGCACAGAAATTGTATCAGCCATACACAGAAGTTTGTCCTTTTACTTGAGAGATATCAGCTGAAGTGTTCAATAGTGAACTGACATCTTATTAGAAAGAAAGTGTAAGTAAGTATGTGTGTGTGTGTGTGTGTGTGTGTGTGAGTTTGTGTGTGTATGTGTGTGAACATGCTTAAGGCATGGGAGGGATTATTGTATTGTCCTTTAAATTTTTCTGTGCATTTGACATTTTTCACAATAAAAAATCTGGGACAAACAAAGCTAGAAAATGGTGTTTGGGATGAAGGGAAGAAGGC
The DNA here is from genome assembly GCA_004026965.1 of Petromus typicus. Taxonomy (NCBI): domain Eukaryota; kingdom Metazoa; phylum Chordata; class Mammalia; order Rodentia; family Petromuridae; genus Petromus; species Petromus typicus. The sequence goes on from PVIR01015378.1 coordinate 17,087, forward strand.
AGAAAAAAACATCATTTTGACTGGGTTCTAAAAGATGAGACACTAAATTTGAAAGACAAGAATATGGTGGTAAAAGAAAAACAATTATCATGAGCACCAACAGGATGGTAGTATATGAATTTCTGAAGAAAATGGTTCAAACAGGTAAAGCAGTCAGGAGGGCTGTACGGAAACAAGTGTTATTCCAAGAAAGAATGCTGAGCCTGGACCTGAGCGCACTAGTCTACTCTCTGAAGCACAGCTTGAACAATTCCATGGCAACGGAACTGCTTCCACTCAGACAAGCCAGTGCCAGCCTGCTGCTCTGCCCTCCTCTCCAAACGACATGCTCAGTTCGGCCAGGCCAAGGGGATCACTGTGAATATTAGTGGCAATTATAATGTTTACCTGCCATTTCACTTCATTTCCTTTGGTAAAAGGACAAGAATATGCTTTTGGTTCTGATCCAGGTACTCTCAGGTGCCATCCTAGTCCTGTGCTTCTAGAAGCACTGGGGTTTTACTGTGATTAGATGTAATACAGTATAAGAAGAATCGTGGAGTGGGAGTCAGGAAATCTGGGTGATTGACTTGCCGCTAACATAATTTAACTTTTGGCAAATTAATGCCTCTGTGCCTCAGTTTTTTCACATGCTTAATGAGAATAATACTGTCTGTTCCACTTACTGAATCTTGCATACATGTTAATTTATACAGAAATGCCTTAAGAGTACCAAGTGCTTAAGTAAGCATTACTTTTATTTGGAGAGGTCTATACTATCTATTAGATTTCCAATAAGAATGAACCACCAATTAACTTCTCGTCTTCCTTCTTAGGCTTAATCTGACAGTCCTCATACCTTAAAAGAAAGAAAGCACAGAAACACTGAGGATATCTCTGAGTATTGCATAGCTTTTATGTAAAGGTTTACATCTTAGGATGCTTCTTACCAAGTCTATGAGTTTGGTGACAGGAACTTCTCGGATTGGTCTTTTCATTCGGCACAAAGCCTCTAAGGAGGTACCAAAACAACTTGGTAGGTAATTTCCACTGATTGTCAAGAAGTAATCTTTGCCTCTATCCAAGTGAAGGACAAGAATGTCTTCGATCTTATCTTCCCCTGAGTTTAGGATGGTCACAGAGTCTTTGCTGACATACACATCAAGAGAAATGTCCACTGTCTCATCTGAAACGTAGATGATACATAGTATCACAGAAACTTCCAGTGGAAAAACGAAAGGGTATGGAAGCCAAAGGAACAGACGGCCTCTAAAAGTCACCAAGCAACAAAAAGGAAGATACCGGACACAGAAAAGAGGTATTACCAGTACAATGGCAGCAAAGGTAAGATACATATGGTTAGAAAATGAGAAGTTAAACCAAGGGAACGGGAGTTCTGAGGAGATGGCACATGGCAAGCAGAGACAATGGTAAAGGAAAAACTCACTTGGCTCCAAGTAGCCCTCAAAAGGTTCAGCCCGAAGCCATGGCTTGCAGTACTGGCTGTCATTAAGTTTAGGGATGAAAGAAAAATGGCAGGGAACCTGTCCATTGTTGCTGATCTGGAACTTCTCCTTTTGTAGTTGCCGAAACTTCACATTCTCAAACACAAACTGGGGAATAACAGACAGACACAAACATGCATCACTAGTAGGGGAAGTAAGTCAGTTGGATTATTCCATGGAGACTATGAATAAAGAATAAAGTCATTATTAACCAGGTATATAACTTCCATATGCATTCACCCACTAAACCAACTTCACCACATCCACAGACATTGCTAAACTCACAGCAGCAGGAGTCAGGTGGCTCTCGCTTCTTCTCTAGGCTACTCTGATTGTTCCTGAGGTCCTAAGAGGGTAACCCAACCCTGGTCCAGGTCATTCATCTTGTGTCCAAGTCCTGTTCCCTGAGATATCAACTAGCCGGGAGCTCTGCAATATTAAACGAGAGTGGCTAACTTGAGGGTTCACTAGTGCCAGACACTGTTCCTAGAGCTTCACATGTATTAACTCTTATAATCCTTACATGGATCTTTAATGCAGTGAAGGAAAACTACAGCTCTAAGAGGGTGGGATACTTGCGTGGGATCATACAACATCTAAATGCCAGCGTCGGGACAAGAATAGAGGCAGTCTGACTCTAGGACACACGGTCTTAACCACTTCGTTTTAATGACTTTTCTTTGCAGCCACGATGGGCAGTAGAAAGGCAGGCCACGTGCTTGGCTCACCTCCCTCCTGCTGAGTTCAAGGGAAGGAAGGAAGTCATTTTCCATTCTGTCCATGATGCGTACAATGTCTTCAAAGACCTTCCGATACCTTCGTTCATCTACAACTTTCACCTAAAAAAAAAAAAATGAAGCCTCATTTCAAACTTCTATGCTCCTCGCTCACTGCCTTTTGAGATTACCTAGCAATTTAAAACTGGCCATTACAGCAACTATTTACAATAAACTGTGGCGCAGACAGTGTTCTGAAAAACTTTTATATGTATCCACAACTTCTCCCTGAAAGGAAATAGATCCTTATTTTATAGTCTTATTTGTTCTCAACCTGTCTTTAAAATTCTCTAACAATTTTTAAAAGGCCAGTAAAAAACTACAAATTATAATAATAAGCACTGTAGAAGCATGCACGTTAAAGTTAAGGTAAAGTAAGGTAAGGTAGAGTATAGGTAAGAATATTTTGCTCTGTTCTTGTTACTTGGTGGTGGAAAAATGTGATGACTTTGGTAAAATGATTTCTTGCATTATACAAAATAATACTGTCAAAATATACCCATTACTGTTTCCAAAACAGCAGAAAATATAAATGAAACATTTAATTCCATTAGCTGTTATGTACAATGCCAAAAATCACACCACTGCTCACATTATATAATAGCAAAAGTTTGTTGGTAAATGGAACCTGAGATTACATAATGGCAAAAGTGGGTCAGCAAATGGCACTTATGGCCATTTTAGACCAAGGCTGACAGAAAATGTCCTACAGTAAAACTGTAACAGATAAGCAAATCATCTGTACTAATAGATCAGAAAATTTTCTACCTGACACAGCACTTTCAACTTCCTGCTAGCTTTTTTTAAATAGTAAAACTTCATATAAGCCAAAACTTAATGTAACATATGACTTTCAACTTACTAAGACATTGTTTCTTTTTCAGAAAATTTCACAAAAATCTGTATTAAAAATGAGAATCAAGATATGCCATGTACAGGTACAAATTTTTAGTGTTGAATGTGACCATAAGGTATATGTAAAGTGTATTAGTATACTCAATTTTAAAAAGCTGTATTAAAAAAAAATAAGGATTCAAAGGTTCTAAAGTACACGTGAAAACAGCACGAAAGCCATGCCCAGTATCTCTGACTGGGGACCCTAACTTTTAGAGAACTGATGATCAATCACTTCAGTGTGATCAAGGTGGTCCATACTATACATCATGTTAAGATGAATTTTATACTCTTTTTTTTTTTTTTTTTTTGAGACAGGGTCTTGCTTTGTGGTTCAGGCTGGCCCTGATCTCAGCTTCAAACTCACATCACAGCAATCCTCCTGCCTCTGCCTCCCGAGTGCTGGGATGACAGGTGTGAGCCACCACGCCCAGTATTGTATGTGGTTACCGAGGATTGAACCCAGGCCCTTGAGCGAATGAACTCTAATAAGTCTTAAAATCAAAGGTGCATGCACCTACTAATAACTATCCCCAAGGGGTAGGACCCAAGCATCTATGCATTTTAAAAAGCTCTCTGGAGAATTCTTAGGTCTACTAAAGTGTGAGAATGCTGCAACAGATCACAGTGCCAAATGCGTGGAGGAATCCTATCTCAGCTTCATCTCAGCCATCCCACCGCAAATTTTCTGAAATAAATTGGCCATGGAGTGCTTGTAATACTTTTAATAGTGCCTCTTAGAGAGCTATCTGGTAAAAATATAATGTGGTTTTCAAAGCCTCTAATCATAGCATGCCTAAGAGTCCAAAATATGGAGTGGTTACTTGACAAAAGCAACCCCTTTCTCAGGTGATTAAATGATTTAATAGCACATCAAGGATAACGAGAAGAGAAGCACTCCCAAATTTCATCACCTCTACACTCATTGCAGAAAAGGAAATTACAACAAAATTAGGAATTCAGAAGATAGTGTCACGAGCTATTTCTTTATGTAATAACATAAACATTACAGATAGCTCTTTAAGATGCACTATTAAAAGTATTACAAATCAGGTTGCAGACTAACACATACAGTATGAGACCACTTATGATATTCACACCCTTACATACAAATCAAGATTTTGTCTAAGGGTAAACAGAAAAGCATATGCAAAGTCTAGATCTGTACTGTCCAATAACAACAACTAGATACACAAGAGCAGTAAATTTAAATTACTATAAATTAAACCCGATGGAAAACTCACAGGTACAGGACATTTTTATCATCACAGCAAGGTCTAGGGAGACAATGCTGTCCAGAAATATACAAAGTCACATGGAGAGTTGGCCTTGCGGGGGAGTGGGGTTTTAGGCAAAGTTGGGAGTACAAGATAACCTGGATTGAAGAAATGCAAGTCTTATAAAATTTGCCTAGATCTTTAAGAAAAAGCACTTCTACACTGCTATACAATATAAAAATTACTAAAAACTAAAAAGGTAGAACTTGATTAAAGATACATAACAATATACAGGAAGCCTGGATAATTGTTAAGTATCCCACAGGAGTTTTGGATTAATGTGTATAGAGTATTAAAAATATTCCAAGTTGGGCCGGGGAGTTAGCTCAGTGGTTCCGGCGCCTGTCTTGCAAGCATAAGGGCCTGGGTTCGATTCCCTGGTAACCGCATAACAATACTGGGTGTGGAGACCCACACCCAGCAGCAACCAGTACCACATACCACAGTGCCGGGCGTGGTGGCTCACGCCTGTAATCTCAGCACTCGGGAGGCAGAGGCAGGAGGATTGTGATGTGAGTTTGAGGCTGAGCTCGGGGCCAGCCTGAACCACAAAGCGAGACCCTGTCTCAAAAAACCTAAAAAAAAATTTCCAAATGGATACAGGGTCATGATTGTCTTGATAAAATTAAAAGGCCAAGAACTAATTTTGATTATTAGAAGCCTCAGGTCATTTTTTAAAAGAGGAGCAAGACAAGACACATGGGTGATATGTATTTCAGACACCAAAAAAAGTGACATAAACACAAGAGAGAGAAATCTACCTACTATGCTCTTTCTATGTCTGAGCTCATTAATCTTCAGGTACCATTCTTCATATTTTACAGAGAAGGGAACTAAGGCACAGAAATGTAACTTTAACTGTTCCTGGTCACCCATTCGAAAGTGGTTTAGTTGGGATGCAAATCCTAGTAATGTACTATAAAGTTCATCCCACTAAGCATTGCACTAGACACATTCTGATAAGGTTACATAACTGGAGGCACAGAAAATTCATGAGAAATAATATAAATGTGATCACTGTAATAAGTCAGCAAGATCATAATATATGATCTATACACCGATAATAGGTAAAATTACAGTGAGGAAAAAAACTCACAACAGAAACAAAAATTAAATAACTGTCCATTTATTTAGCCCAGGACGCAACAGAGTTAAAGAAAAACTTAAAATCCAAGTTTCTGAACTAGGAGATTTGACTCTAGTAAGGATGGCACTTTACCCTGTAAGGCAATATTCAGATATGGATGTATTTTGATCAGTCTGGGCTTTTGCTCTTGCTGTTAACATCTCTTCACCCAGAATCTCTCTCCTGGTGTTTGCTTTCTTTACTATCTCTCTGATAAAAAGTCAGTCATCCTTTGATACTTATCTTCTAACTCTTCTTTATGCTACTGCCTTTAGGAGGCTTAAATTACCAACTAACCATTATGTAGCATGAGAAACTTCTGTGTCACCAAAAAGCTGGCATACGAAGAGCTATGTTGACAGCGTTTGGAAAGACTGAGGGCACTGACTTCTCAAACTTCCAAATGATTACTTGGTTATGGATATCTATGGCTCACAAAATGACAAATCCAGTGTTTGCTTCAGCAGCACATATACTAAAATTACAACTCTGTTCTGGGTCTATATAAAGTTATGAAAATAAGATGGTTAACATGCAAACAAATGAACAAACAAGTGCTTACCCCAACATGGAAAAGGGCGCTCACAGGCTTGTGGTCACTAGTTTTCAGTTCCATGTGGCTCCGATAATAGAGCTGATCGACATTTGTTCCTCTCCAAAGGATTCGGTCACACCAGGCTGGAACCCGACATTTCCCACTGTAAACAACAAAGCCAATTAGAAGGAGGACATAATACCTAGCACAGCAGTTTGGACCCACAACCATATGCTTCTCTTTTTAATGTGCCCTAACATCTTCCCAGCAACAGTGCGAGCCCTGTGGAGGGAATGTCTGATTATCTGCCAGTGAACTCCTACAACCTAGCTCAGTTTTTGTTGCAAAGTTAAGTGTTCAATGAATAGTTATCTAATAAATTAAAAACTGTTCTCCTAAGATCAGGGTTATATACTGAGCAGTGCCATCACAGGTAAAAATATAATCGCACCTTCTTAAAATACCCTCAGAAAGAAGGTCAGGATTCTATTCTGAGCACCATTTCTTCCCCTGCCATTTGAACTGCAATGATGCTTCATCACACGTAACTAATCCACTATGAAAATTCAGTCCTCTGTTGCTAGACAGTGATTAATATGGAGAAGACTAACAGAGATTTCTTCTTTAAACCTGAACTTCAATGGACAATTTTAGTGTCTTCTGACAATGAACTAAAATGCAGCATGAGAGCCTGAGCATATCATAGTTCATAGACTGCTAAGGGCAGAAAAAAGCCTATTCATCATTCTGTTAAAGTCAGTGACAGCTTGTGCACCTGCTTTCCATGGTGACACAAACAGTTCCTATCAGTAGCTCTTCAGCTGGATCTCAAGTCAGGTGAGTGGAAGAAAAGGCAAATCATACACGATCTGTCAGCGTCGTTTTTCATTTGCTGACCAGCCACTTCATGGACAGAAACAGAGTCCCCTGACCCCTACTCCACCGCACACTGGTGAGGCTGAAGTGGCTGAGTATGCCCAGGGACTCCCACTCTCTTTCAAGCTTCTATGTTCAGCCAGGTAGGAAATTATAAGAAACAAGAGTATGGAGTGTGTGTAGAGACAAACAGTTACCAAGAACTTACTGACGGAGCACGTTACCGCCGTGATTAGGAAACTGAACTCTATCTTAGGCAGTGGTTCCCAGTCTTCTCCAGCAGTGGCAGACAAGGGGTCCAGGCACCAGTATTTTTAAGAGCTCCCCCAAAAGATTCTAATGTGTTCTTGAGATTGACAACTACTACACTAGAAGAACTTTTGTGTTTCTTTGTTTGAACCTTCTGGTATCCAGTTAAATAGCTGAGAAGCAGTTTGGGCAAAAACAGCCAGTAGGTGAGAAATCGGGCAAGACCAGGGAGGTGAAAATCTAAGCATGTTGGCTGAGGTCATAGAAATAAGGCACTTCAGGTAGCTCGTAACATTTTACCTGCCTTACATACAAGTAAAACTCTCTTAAAACAAGCTCAGCTGTGAGTACCTAGGAATTAAAAACTTTTTTGGAACAGCACTATATCATAGGTCTCTATTTTAGCTAATGGTATGAGCTAAAAGATTCTTAGTATCTTGCCAACGTGAAAGGACAGAGATGAGATCTTCTTCCTTTACCTGGAATCCCATCGGTCTGTTTTAGAGTCATATTTATAAGTAGGTATAAACTTGATTTCTCCTTCATTGAAGTCAACAAATGCTTTTTTCTGTGTGCGCTGAATGTTTAGCTACAGACAGAAAAAATATCATGTAAGCAGGATAACAGTATCTTAATATAAGTGCTAATCAAATTATTCAGCCACTGCTTTCATTTCTAAATATCCAATTTCACAGCTTTTACAAACATGAGTACATAAATGAAATGTTTGTAACTTATCAATTAAATCTATGTATTCCCATAGCATCTAAAATCACTCTCAGATAGCACAGTTATTATTAGTATATCACCAATGTTTTTATTGCCAGTAGCGGCTATGAGTACAAAGGAACCATGAAGTCTGAATAATCTTTAAATTTCTTAGAGCTGAGCACGTGATTATAGTAACTTTTAAAAAGCACCCAAATGTTAAGTGGACAATTCTCAAAACAAAATTTAGTTAAGTTGTTATAAACTGTAAACTTCATGCTTGCCCAAATATTTCACCAGAGTTACAAAAAACTCAAAAGTATTGCATTGTTCCTATTTGGAAGCAGGGAGGAGGAAGAAATAAAAAAAAAAGACTTTGAACCAGCCAGCCTCAGAGTGAAGACAGGCAGCCAAGAAAGGATTACTACAAAGAACATTCTACTATAAAACACTTGACTTTTAACTAAGATCAAAATGGCTCTCAAAAGAATTTAAAGACTTTAGAATCAAGTCAAAACATTTTCTTTCTTTAGGATAAACTTGAGCCATTTGTAGGTAAACAGATATACCTTGAGAAGACACCGTCAAGTGAAATAAATCAGACATGAAAGCTTAAATATCACATGGTTTGTCTCATATGAAAAACTCAAAATATAAACAACAAAAGATTAAAAAATTCAGGTACAAGCTTAAACATCACATGGCTTCCCTTATATGAAAAGCCAAAAGTATACAGAATAAAACAAAATATTTTAAAAAATTTCTTTCTTCAATAAGAAACATTCACTTTTATGCCAATATCATGTAGTTCTGGGTATATATATCCAAAGAAAATGAAATCACCACACAAAAGAGATACCTGTATGCTCATATTTATTGTAAGAGTATTCAGCCCAACAATGGATAAAGTGATGGAGAAACTGCATGGAATATTACTTAGCTATAATGAAGAATGAAACCTTGTCACTGGCACCAAAACGCATGGAAATGGAGATCATTATGTTAAGGAAAATAAGCCCAATACTGCATTTCTCACTCATATGGAAGCTAAAAAAGGCAACTTGAACGTATAATGGTGATTAATAAAATGCTGGAAAAAGATAAGGAGCAGGGTAGATAAAGGGAGTCTAATTAATTTGTGTATGTTATACGCATGTGCTGATGTTTCACACTCAACATCATTAATGTGTACAAATAATACATATTAATGAAAATAGAGTAAGTACTGACCTTTAATGGCCAGCATCTATACTCTTAAGTAAAAACTCAAGTTATATGCCGGGTTCGAAGGCAAATATACACTGCCTCATATATATGGAAAATGGGGTCCCAAACAGCAAGTTTTTCTTACATTTTCAGAATCAGTGCTTTTCCCATAGGTACTTACATCAACAACCATAAACCAGCTTGCTCCAATTTATTAAGCAGCTCACATTAGATTACAGCCTATGCTATTCATCCCCCCCAAACTTCTCTTGTGTTTTCCAGTCGCACTCACAGGTCCTCCCTCTTTTACCTCCAAGCTGCTGCTCAGTCTGCCAAGTAATAATAGAACAGTTTTCACTGCTGCATCTGTCCAACCACAGCAACAGAGCTGAAGGAAGTGGTCTCCAATTAGCCCTGCTTATTTTCCAGCTCATTATACAAATCACTATAATCTCTGCTAGATAATGACGTACTGAATAAATGTTATATTACCCGTTGCACCAATGTTATCCCCCCTCCCCTCATCCAAGCACTTCATCGAAGCACTACATATCTTGTATTACTCAATACATCATTGGTCACACTGCTTTACAAACAATATGATCTTTCCACCTCTTCCTAGAGTAAGACATGTCTCCCATGTATCTATCTCAAAATCCTAACAATCTTTGCCATGGAAACTTTACTTACCTGGTCAAATTTTAAGAGTCTCTGAAGGTCATTCTTATTAATAAGACTTTTCACCTCACTGGCATCGGGCATGCAAAGTCGATAGTTCAAGTCGCCCAACCAAATGACAACACTGAGGATCAAGAAATATATGAATAGAAGTAGTAATAATTAGCATAAAATCAATCAGAGAAGAAAGACAAGAAGAAAAATAGGTAGATTATAAGGATTCATTTATCATTATTTGACAAGGGGATTAAAGCATGGATTGTAAAATAGGTCAGAAGATAGATACTCCATACATGAAGAAGGAAAAAAAAAGGGAAATACAATATATCCATGGAATTCAGAAGCCTAGGAGTTAATGGACTGCGAAGCATTTAGTTATTTGGTAGACTAGCTTCAAAATTTTGCCTGGCTGCTTGCCAGGTCTCTGGGGAGAGAATGTCAGTGTTTTCTGCCACTCGGTTCTGCGGGCCCTGGCTAAGGTCTGTGGACTGAATCATGGCTGTCCCAGGCAGGACTCACACTAAGAAAATTAGGCCTTGCATTCTCCGGTGCACCCAATCTATTTATCCCTGGTGCAAGACCTATAGTGCAAGTTTCAGGCAAGAAAGAAACTGGCAATGCTATTGGATTCCAGCTCCCAAGCATAGCATCAGGCCTTAAGATGTGCTGAAAGGGAAACTCTGAAATTACCACATCAAAATGGATTCTCCTGTGGGCTATTACAAGTTTCCAGTGAGTAATTCTACCAATTTCAAATGCAACAAGAGTCTTTTGGAATCCTGGGGAAATAAATTTATGGAATGGCAGGGCACATTCTTGATCAAAAAGTTCAACCGTGACTTTCAGACTGTGAAGCATAATTCTAGGAAGTATAATAAAAAAACTAAGTGAACATTTACCTTTTCTTTATTATAACAATACATTGCCACTATCCCCCACTCCCCCTCCAAGTACTTTGCCTTGCTCTAACATTTTTATCCCATTGTTCTTTCCAATTTCTGGAGCAGTTCTGGAAATCCTGTTTGGAGTGTCTCTAGTTACACTGCTAGGGATGCTTTGATGTCCTGAATGTTTGCCTCTCATGGTCATTTTGACTTTGGGGAAGAGCCAGAAGTTGTACAGTGTCACACCTGGTGAATAAGGCAGATGAAGACACACCATAGTGTTTTTATGAACCTGCCTTTCTATGGGCAGCACCTGGAGCATTCACCCTATTTTTTTTTTTTCTAATCATAGCACATTATATCACTGATGGAAGAGGACTTCCAGAACCACTTCAGGAAGTGGGAAAAATGATGGAATAAGTGTATGGGAAGCAAGAAGAATATTTTGAGGATTAGTGGTAATGTGTCTTTTACCGCTAATAACTTTAAAATTTACACATACATTGTATATTTTAATCACTCCTTGAACATCACCTTAATTACACTAATACCACCACTCTTCTCCACTCTCCTCAAGCATTGTACTGCTGATTTTAATACCCCTAAATTATCATTTGCTTTCCTACCAGTTCCCACCTCAAGCTATTTATTCTAAACCACTGTTAGAGTTCAATAACCAGTATTAATATCTTTACAAATCATCACTATCAACACTTTGTCCATTTATCAACAGATTTCTGCTTCTATCCTTATCAAGCTTGTTTCTTCACTGATCTATTTTTAACAATCATAGCCATATAATGTAGATCTGCATGTACTGGCATGGAAAAGGTCCCATAACAAATAAGACAATATGATCTTATGCAACAAAGTATGTATGTGTTTGTACACACATACTGTCTAGAACAGCACTTTTTAATGGAATTATAATGCAAGTCACAATATACGTTTAAATTTTCTAGTAGCTGTATTTAAAAAGTAAAACAAGTGAAAACCATCACCAAATTTTACTTAACTTATCATAATTGTTACTTTAATATATGATCAACATTAAGAAATTGAGATATTCAGCCAGCTGACCATGGACTAGAGGTGTAAGCCAAAATACACCCCTCTTCTACATTAACCCCTTAGTCTTCGAAATAGAACATACTGCTCATGCTTGGAGCACATGTCAGTTTGCACTAGCCACTTGTGCAAGGCACAGTAGCCACATATGGCCAGTGGCTGTCACACCAGACAGCACAGATCTAAGATATACATCCAACTGTTAAGGACTGGCTGGGGACAGTGGAGGAGAAATAGTGAGGGATTTTTACTGTTAATTTATAACAAAAACTAAAAATTGACTCCAGCTGACAGATTCTTTGGGATTGCTGTGTATACTTCATTAATCCCACTAACCTTTCTTTAGATGCCAAATCTAATTTCTCAATGAGTTTGCTATTCCTAAAATATCTCTTTTGTACCCCCACCTCTGAATGACGATCCCTCATTCCTCAGAGTTCTAGAACTTCTCACCATTTTATGCTCATTAATCAAAGGCCACAGGAGAATCACTCACTCGTGTTTCATGATGTTCAGTTGTGGGAGGGTCTGACTGGGAACTATAAAACTCATTCTCGCACAGATGTCCTTATAATCTTGATTCCTTCTCTCAAAGTCTTCCACGTGGGCAGCCAGGTGGGAATTGACAATGCAGAAGGTAGTGTTGTGAAACACAAATCTCACAGCTACCCCACCTTTGTTTCCCTGTTAGCAAGTATAATTATTCTGTTAGTTTCACATAACCCTCAATTTAATTTCACATGCACATAAACAATGAAGCAGTTCATTTCCAAAGTAACTCACCATTTTCCCCATGATACCAGTTCCAACTGTTTCTGTAGCAACATCACGAATGTACCGATATTGATCCTTTCTGGCAAATATAAGAAGCATCATCCCAACAAGGCGGACTAGTTGAACCTATGAGTTCCAGAGAGTTATAAAGGCTAATATCATGCTTAGCCATATATTTAACTTCCTAGAACTAATTTTCCTACCAAAATGACATACCGATGCTCAGATCCAAATCCAAATGCTCTATTTCCCAGGGGACCTCATAAATGCAAAACCAAAATTTTCTGGGGGAACTCTAATCTGGCGCTGACTAACAAAGTTAAAAGTCTTGAGTGACATTGAGTGTACGCAACTCCAAATTCAGTTTTAGTCACTGTTTTGCCAAACAAGTGCAATAAAAGTTCATATAACAAGGCTAAACCACTATGCCCCTTTGTTTCTTTTACTGCTCCTTCCTCGTTTCTGATTTCTAATTTTCTGAGAAATTTACCTCTATAAACAGCAATCCTATTTTACTTTATTTTAAACATGTGAACTAGAACTAGAAAAGGCTTGAGATATACATTAATAAGGAGTCTATATGAAAGGAATAACATCTTCAGGGGTTACATTACCTACCTAAACTGTTAAAAGATTTAGAGGAGAGTCACCCAGATTACTCTTGGTAACGAGCTTAATATGGTAGTACTGTCATGAAAATAACTCTTCCAGTAGCTAAATGCTTCTGACACAACCCTTCTAAAGAGCAACAAATTAAGCTAGGTGTGGTAGCACACACTGGTAATCCCACCACTCGGGAGTCCGAGACACAAGGATCACTGAGTTTGAGGCCTGCCGGGCTGCACAGTCCAAGTGCAGCCTGAACTACAAAGGGAGACTTTGTCTCAAAAAAGAAAAAAACAAACAAACAAAACCAACAAAAGTCAACTCTACTCTTGAATTGCAACCAAGTTTAGAACTTAAATTCTTATAATTAGAACTTAAATACCTTTTATTATTATTATTATTATTATTTTTTTTTGCTACAGGGTCTTGCTTTGTAGTTCAGGCTGGCCCTGAACTCACTAAGTAGCCCAGGCAAGCCTCAGACTCAGAGCACTCCTCCTGCCTCTGCCTCCCAAGTGTTGGGATTAAAGGTGTGAGCCACCATGCCCTACATTATAGTATGTGGTACTGATAGCTGGTGGATGTGAGTCTCCCGCTTGGCATTGGCATTGTTGTATGTGGTTATCAGGATCGAACCCAGGGCCCTTATGCTTGCAAGGCAGGTGGCGGAACCACTGAGCTAAATCCTCAGCCCCTAACTTTTATTCTTATTCTGATTCTAAACCATACCCCATGTACTCTCATGCTTTATACTGCTTTTGTGTAAAGCATCTAATTTGGACCTTACCAGTGGGTTTCAATCTAGAAATTTTATTGCATACATCATCTTATGTATGCATTTTGTACTAATTATTTTTTATTTTTTATTTTTTTGAGACAAGGTCTCACTTTGTATTTCAGGCTGGTCCTGAACTCAGCCTTGAACTCACAGCAATCCTCCTGCCTCTGCCTCCCTGAGTGCTGGGATTACAGGTGTGAGCCACCACTCCTGGCACTGTGGTGTGTGGTACTGATTGCTGGAGGGCGTGAGTCAGTATTGTTGTATGTGGTTATTGGGATTGAAACCTCGCCCTTGCACTTGCAAGGTAGACGCTGGAACCAATGAGCTAAATCCCCGGCTCTGCACTAATTGTTGATATGAGTACAATATAACTTTTCTCCTACAACTATCTAAATAGGATCAGAAAACTTAGGGAATTCTTTTTCCTAGGAAATAAGTACGAAGGATTAGTAGGCCTTATCCCAGTATTACACATACGGAAAATTCAATTAAACCATTCTTTTGGAACAAGTTACAAATAATGGAATAACTTCCAGGAGTTCTACTTAGTCATATACTAAAAAAGTAATTAAACGTGGCTTACTTTCTTATACTTAGCTTTTGAATGCAAACTCCTCTCTACAGCCATTGACCATTCTTGTTCCTTTATAGATTCAAAGTAGAAAAAGGCTTCTGTGCTCAAGTCTAGCTCTTGGAATCTAAGTGGAAAAGAAAAGATATGGAACCTATACATATTCTATAATTATCTCTTCCTACTTACTGCCCCATTTGCTGAGATATCAGACCAAAGAAAGAAATGAAGGAAGAAATGGGAGAGTGATTCAGTTTTATGGAACTGCTTTGTTGACCTAGGTTATCAGTAAGAACAAACAGTTTTCTAAAGAATCCCCATCAGTATATTCATAGGTAATGCAAAAGACAAAAACCTCCTATGAGGTTTAATAGTAGAGCTTTTCTCTTATGACATAGGGATTGTCACCATTAGAACTGACTTCAAGCCTCAGTTTCTATGAGAAGTCTAGTTTTTCATGGGTTTTAAGAAAACTAGTTGCTTCCTTTTACCATGTTAGATAACTGTTCCATTCCAATCTCACACATCTGACCCACAAACTAACTTTTACATACAGTCCATGGTAGTGTAAAGAGTTTTTTTTTTTTTTAATGGAGGAAGGCAAAACATCATGTAAATTAACACCAAACATAAAGCAAAAAGGAAGTTCTAGAAGTATCTTGTTACCCAATGCAGTAGATATCAGGAGGGTTCGGATCACAGTTCAGCCAAGGCTCTAACCCGCTATCTGGAGACTGGCCATTCACGTTCCAAGTTCCAACAAAAAATCTAATATGTAATACCAAAAAAAAAAAATCTGAAAACAAAGCTCAAGTACAAACAGCAGTCTTTTTATCATTTCTACATAAGGACATGTTCATAAGAAGTTAATGAAATTCTTCAAAGTGTGTTGACATATACAGAAGAAAATTTATTTGTAGAATATAGATTGTGGGCTTATTTTCTTTAAGTTGTACATTAAGTAAACCTATAGAAAGGAACTGAGTTTCTATTGAAAAAACACAAAGTTAATAGTTTTATCACATTCCTATCTAATTAAACTCCAATCTCATACTTGAAGGGAAAGCTTACAGAGGGAAAAAGATATGTTCATGTTGTAAGCCAGTTTAACATAGTATTATAAAGTTGTTTGGTAAGGAGCCAGAGTTGAATCCAAAAGCTCATTTCCCAAAGGATTGCAAGGACATCTGTGTAGGAAATTCTGATGAGGGAGATAGAGCATTAAGGGAGAAAGCAGAAGGAAAATGCATGACTATTTCAACTGTTTGCATACAAATATAACCATCATGTGGAATATGAGGAACCAGAGGAACTAGATTGAATTAGAATAAATGAGGCATGATGGGATAGCAGATGGGATTGGAGTCTTGGATTAAATGGGTACATTCTGTCCACGAATAACAAAGAAAAGTGTTGTCATATCACACACTGGGGATGCATGTCACACCATATCATAGTTCCCATATACTAAACATACCAGATCTGACAAGATGGGTATTAGCAAGTAAAGGGAAATGAAAAGTAATACAGAGGGGAAAAAATGTCCAAAACAGAACTTCTAATCAAGAGGACCAGATGAAGCTTTCCTTAGTTAACTTAGCAAAGTAAGTTAAGATTTAGTGGTAATGGTCGACTTTCATCTTCCAATATGGCTTGGGAAAAAAATTCAGCAGGCCAGACAGATAAACACACTTTCATATGGAATGTGCTAGAGGACAATTCTCTCATATATGTGAGCTTGATTTAGTTCCCCGAGAACAGACATCTTCATTGCTTTGGATATTCATGCTGCTGAGCAGCACAGAGATAAGGGCTTGTGTCAGATGATGATCCCTTTGCTATTATGCTGTGGTTCTTATTTATTTATTTTTTGCTTTATTTTGTTTTTCTGAGACAGGTTTTCACTTTGTAGCTCAGACTGGATTTGAATTTACTGTGTTGTCCAGGCCGGCTTTCAACTTGTGGCTATTCTCTTGCCTTAGCCTCCCAAGTTCTGGGATTAACGGCATGTATCACCACACTCGGCTATACTTTGATTCTTGATTAAGCCAATACTTTAAAAATCGAAAAGTCATTATCTGTTATGCATAACATTTTAAAGTCAGGAAGGAGAAGAGACTAACTTGAAAGGCTGAATGTTGACATATTCTTTCTCTCGCTTTGTCAGGATGTGTTTGATGAGACCTTCTCGGGTCCCAGACTGAGTACTTGGTACAAAGAGCTTTCGCATGGTGTTGGTCACTCTAGGCTGTTCTTTGTTAGAAGTCTCTTTTTCACGTGGAAGCCTAGCAAATAAAGGATAAATTTAAGGAAAAATTCCTAAAAATAAGTCTCTTACACAGGAAATTCGTAGCAACATAGGACTTACATTCTATTCACAGACGGAGGTGGTGGTGGGGGTTCCCGGTGAATCCCTGTAGGCTGACTTTGTGAACTGATTTTCTTGTCCAAATTCATTGATGAAAAATCATCTTCAAATCCAAGAAGCCCTGAAGGACAGAGAACTCACAGTCAAAGGAGTAGAAAAGCTAACATCCAACATAGCCCAGGTAGTCAGGACTTTGACTTGATCATGATTTGCTTCGTGGTACTACCCAAAAGAAAGGCACTACATGGGCAGTAACTACTGAGATCAAGGGGAGAAGCACATCCATTCCCAAAGTACTGGCACACTAACTAGTGTATAGTAATTGGGAATCAGACTAACAGTAGCTGGTATTTATTGAAGACAGCACAATGCATGGTTGACAGTAAGGGATTATATCATTATTTCCCTTAACAATCACAAATCCTCATGAGGTAGGTACTATTAAAATCTTCCCTTGCAGAAGAAAAAGAAATGGCAGTTCAGAGTTATTGAGTAACTTTCCCAAGATCATATAATGAGTGAACCCCAGGCTTGGGATTCAAACCCTAGGTTGTTTGGCTCTGGACATTACTTTTTACCATTTTGTTAAACTAATTCCCGAAGGGCTGTTATGCCACAAAAAGGATAAAGAGCGAACAAAAGTCATTGGCCATGCACTCCATTAAACCACTCCACACTTTGGCTTTAATCCCCACCATCTCATCTGGCCTAATAAAATCTACTGACTCTAAAATGATCACAGTAACCAGTAACAAAAGAATCCTTTCAGTACCTGAAAAAACAGAAGGTTTGTCCTTGGTGTCTAATTTCTGATACCAGCTCGATGAGTCTTTTTGCTCTGGAACAAGAAGCTGTGACTGAGCTGGAAAGATAAGAGTCATGGTCAGAGACTGGGGAACTCGGCATGGAATGGAATTTACCATAAGCAAAAGCCATTCACTTAACACTTCTTAAATGCAAGGGCCAGCAGTATTCTTGAAAATAGTGGAAGACATGAAGAAAATAAAGGCGGCTCTGAGGTCATCTGCAGAGAAGAGGAGGATCACAGTCTGAGGTAAACTGCAGGTCATGTATTAAACATTCTGGAAATTGAATGTGTCCTTATAGCTGGATAGACAAGCTCTCTAATCTTATCTTTAGGTATATTTCTGAAGAAAAATATCAGCCATTAGGGCACAAAGGTGAGGTGAGGTGCTTTGCCATTGGTGATTTGTTTCTGAATCAGTACGTCAGAACTTCAATCCCACTGAAAAAAATAAAAGAAAATTATTGAGTCTTGAGTTACCTTCTTGAGCAGCAAGGACTTCTGAGAGGAACTTCAAACAGTGTTCTTCATCGGGGATTTCAAAACGGCGCTCTCTGGTCCAGTCCCCCTGAACTCTAATTTTGCAACCACCTAAAAAGAGTTGAAATCCATTCAAATATATGCATGGGATGCAATGTTTGAGTGATATCACATTCTCCATGTGCCAGATTACCAGAAGGTCCAGACCACAAGTATTCTAGTCTTCTTGCAGAGGAGCCACATGGACCAGAACAGGTCATTTAGGGGCTGGGGATTTAGCTCAGTGGTTCCAGCGCCTGCCTTGCAAGTGCAAGGTCCCAAGTTCCATCCCCAGTAAGCACAATCAACAATGATGGGTGTGGTGACTCATGACCACCAGCAATCAGTACCACATACCACAATGCTAGGCGTGTTGGCTCACGCCTGTAATTCCAGCACTCGGGAGGCAGAGGCTGGAGGATTGCTGTGATTTGAGGCTCACCGGGGCTACATAGCTAAGGGCCAGCCTGAATTACAAAGCAAGACCCTGTCTCAAAAAAAAAAAAAAAACAAGTCATTTGCTATGACAGTGGCAGAAAGGGTAAAGCAGGGAGAGAAGCCCAAGGGAAGACAGAAGTCTTAGGACCGATGACTTGTGTCCATAAGCAGCCTGATCAAGTGATAGACATACTGTATACTAAAATTGGTTTCCTGTATTTTGATCTGTCTCTCAGATGTTAATGCAGAAGCCTCCAAATTCTAGCAAATGATAAAAAAAATTCTTCAGTCACTCTCCTCCTTTCCCCATGCTGGAAATTGCTACCATTTCTAAGCCAGATCACACAGTAAGAGTATTTAAAGGAAGTAGCATGGTTGTTCATAAATTCAGATTAAATTTACAAATGAAAAAAGAAAATGGTGGGGTTGAGATACTCTGATAACAAGCACCTAACCTTCATAACCTCCAGTGAAAAATATATGTCACATGTCTGGAATAAAGTTGGAAAAGCAATGCAGTGGTGCATGTACAAGGGAGGTTTGGTTCAAGTACAGCCAATTGAAAAATACCAGAATTAGAAGAAAAGTTACCTAGGGCTTTAAGTTTTTACAGGTATAACATACTGTCTGTCCTTTTTGATACCCTACAGTTATTGTCTTAACCCTTTGGATATGGTGATTTAGGAAACCAATACATTTGTTTATATTCTTATTCTAACTGATTATGTATGTTGCTTTTTCTTGCCCATGGAAACTATAAGCTCCATGGGCTAAGACAAGTCATATAGACAGGTCACCCAATATTTTCCATGGTCTAGGTGAATAATTATCTTGGAGTTTGAGTCATAAGGCTTCCTACAACTCAAAACTTTAAATACTGACACAGAAAATCCCAGATAAACCTGGTCACTCTCCTGGTTACATCAATGTCAGACTTCACAGAGTCATTTATAAAATGACTGTTGGAGTGATCTCTTCCACCCCTGGGAAAATGCAATGAAAATTTTACCTTCTTATAGCGGAATCCAATTCTGAACTCCTACCCCTCCCTTTGTTCTCTGCATTTTCAGTTGTTTGTATCATTTACAGAACAGGTTAAAGAGAGGAAAATTACTGACCAGAAGAGAGACACAAGTGGAGAAAAACACATGTGAGAACAGGCATCCAAGTAAATCAGAGATAAGAAAATGAAGGAAGGTGCCAAGGGTAATGACGAAAACAAAGGAGAGGAACTGAACACAGTGTCAACTAGGCAAGGGAAAGAAGGAGAGCAGGCCTAAAGAGAAAGGGACAGACTCCTTCAGGGCATAATAAGCTCTCCCTTAGATAATTTATATTTGAAAAAGGAACAGTTAAAAAGGAACAGTTTCAGTCTGATAGAAATTTAGAATAAGAACGCATACTCTTTCTCCTATGATTCTTGAAAGATACATTTTATGCAAACACAAAACTGGCCCATTTAATAGCTAGAAAATTCTAGAAATTACTTACAATAGATCAATGGATGTGCTCTCACCATGTTGTGTGGAAAAGAGGACACATTGTCCCATGACCCAACCTTCTATTTTCCTCCCTTCCAAAACCCTCCTGCCCTCTGTGATCAGCAAGATGATTATATTCTCTATTTCACCTGAACATTTCCCTGTACCTCTCAGTAGGTCTCAAGTATGGCTGCACTACAATCACCAGAGGCACTTTGAAAAAATGCTGACATCTGAGTCCTATCCCAAAACAATTAAAGAAGAATCTCCGTGAGGGAAGCCCAGGCGTGGGTAGCTGTTTAAATACTCCCCAGACAATTCTCATATGCAGTCCAGAAGGAAAATCACAGTCAAGCGCACACTGACTGATTAGTGCCTATAAGAGACACTTCCCTTGCAGCCCTCCTAATGGAGGCTACTTTCCTACAGCTGACAGTATTTATTTTGAGATAGTTCCCCATCTTTGTGGTGGTCCTGTGCTGGGGACTGAACGAAGGGCACTGCACAACTCATCTATAGTCTCAGTCCTTTTTATTTTTCATTTTGAGACAGTCTTGCTAAATAGGTCAAACCACCTTGAACTTGCAGTCCTGCTGACCTGCCCATCCTAGTACCTGGAATTAGAGGTTCCTCCTTTTTATGAGAAAGAGGTCTTTCAGTACTTCCCAGGCTGGTGTCAAACTCCTGTGCTCAAGCAATTCTCCTGTCTCAGCCTTCTGAGTGCTGGGACTATACGGCAACTATCATACCTGGCTTCTACCCGACAGAATTTAAGGTTAGTGGCCATACTTGTTCTAATACCACCTGTAGACAGTTCTTTCCCCTCCTCTCTCAGGAAAAAAAGTCTTCTCCTTTTAGGCTTACCATAGTGCCATACTATCTTCCTTTTCTTTCTCTATGAGACAATCTACCATTCTCAAAACCTCACAGTCTGGGATTCAATAACTGACACATAAGACTTCCTTTCCATTCAAACTCTGCCATTATTTTGAGTCTTTTCAAAATTAGTACAGAAAGCCAACCAACCCCTTTATCTTTCTCATCCAATGATGTTTGCACTTTACCTCAGTGATCACTTCCTTGGTCCCTGGAGGACTCTCTGTCATATCCTGGGGCCCTTTTCATCATAGAAACATCATCACCTCATCAACCTCTACTCCGAACATCCTGCATGAACCTATTACCCTTTCAACTTACTTGTTCACTATCTCTGTTGTAATCATTCCTTTAACGCATGGGAACCTCCAGCCC